>OY776276.1:82321398-82398898 GCA_963675445.1 Linnaemya vulpina | reverse complement strand
TATATTCGAGCTGACCCACTCCGGAAGCTGCTGTGCATCCCCATGCCATTATTCCACCATCACCGTGTTTTACTGTACCAACAAGCTTTTCCTTATGGAGCACGGTTCCCGACTTTTGCCACGAAAACTGACGACCTTTAATACCAAAGATGCAGAACTTTCTTTCATATATAAATAAAAGTTGTCTCCAAAATACTGGTGGCTTACATTTTCTACAATTTTCGAAGATTTAACTCTGGGTTTGCCCTTCACTATATTAATTGTTTTGCGCTCTTCTCGTTATCATAAAATTTTTGGGCGACAAGATAGAGGCTTTGATGTTAAAACTACTGTTTCCTAAAAGTTGTCTATTACGCTTGCTCAGACGAATATGTTCTCCGAATAGTTTGGCCAATTTTTCTGAAGCTTTCTCCCTCCTTCCACAATTTAATAATGATTTTTCTCTCTGATACATTAATTTCATTACCTTCGTTTTCCATGTCTCAAAATTGCTATCACTCTTGAAAAACAATATGCAAATAAGCTTCTTCAGAAATCATTTGTAGTATAAAATAAGAGAAAAAGCGGAAAACCAAGAAAAAATTTGAGAAAAATTACCATACTCTTAACACAAAACAAGTGAACGCAGACTTTATGGTTGCTATATTTAAGTGTTGGCTGATTCATACCTGGCTATTTAGAAACCAAGAAGGGAATAATCTCCGATTTTATTCCTATTTTATACCCTTCACAAAAAAGTGAAAGGGTATATTTAGGTTTGTAATTCCGTGTGTAATTTCTTCGATATTAATATGCGACTCTACAAAGTATATATATTCTGGATCCTTATGAGTACCGATGACGATTGAGCGATGTCCGTCTGTCTGTAAGTGAAATCGGTTTTCCCAAGCCCCCAGAAAAGCTAGAGACTTCATTCTTGGACTGATTGGAAATGAACCTAAATATAGTGGTATTGAAGTTCAGAAAAACCGAAAGGACGGTTTCAGAGCTGGGAAGCTTACACCTATTTCTCGACGCAAAATTAACACCAAAATTCTTTTTAATTTGTAAATTGAACCTATTTCGTGCTTTGGGACTTCTCAATTGTCTATTTAAAACTAAATCATGGAGATTTGCATTGATGAAAAAAATTAAAAATTCTCATCCAGGGTTAGGAAATCTAAAATTTTGTACCTTTAAAATAATCAAATATCAACTAACGTCGTTTTTTCCTAGTTAAAATTATTTTTATTCTGGCAAAACAAAATTGGTATCAAAAATTAAGAAAAATCAAAATTTCGATTCTAGGGTTGGATAACTGAAATATTTTGTAGTATATGAGTGACGAAAATTGTTACAAATTTTTAGTTTTTCTTAAATAAAACCGCGTTATACGCCATGCATTGGTAGAAAATAACTTTAAAAATTTAATTTTTGTCTCCAGGGTTGGGAAATTAAAAATTTTTGACACATTCTGTATTTTGTGGTACATATAATAACTAAAATGTTTAAACATTTTAAGTTTTTCTTGACTAAAACCATTATATATATCATGAAGACTTGCATTGAAAAAATAAAACTTAGTTTTCGCTTCTAGGGGTGGGAAATTGAAATTTTTTATACATATATGAACCAAAAAGCAACTAACGCCGTTTCGTTGGTATCGAAAATTAAAAAAAAAATCAAAGTTCCGATTCAAGGGTTTGATAACTGCAATATATTGTGATACATGAGAGTGACCAAAATGGTAATATGTACATATATATAAAGTTTTTCTTAAATAAAACTATTTTATGCCTCATTTTCGCTCCCAATTAACGTCGTTAATTTTTGCTAATTAAAACTATTTTTAATTTAGGAAAAACAAAATTGGTTTCAAAATTAAAATTTCTATTCCAGGATTGAATAGCTGCAATATTTTGTAATAAATGAAAGTGACTTAGAAGTTTACAAACTTTAATATTTTTTAAATGAAACTATTTCTCGCGTCATAATAAGTTGCATTGGTATAGAAACACAAAGCAAATTTAAATTTAATTTCAGTGGTGAGAAATTGTTTTTTTTTATACATAAAAGTAACCAAAAGGCAATGTTCTAACATTTTTTAATTCATGAAAAACAAAATTCATATCAAGTATTTAAAATATATCAAAACTTCGATTCCAGGGTTGGATATTTGCAATATTTTATATCACATAAAAGTTACCAAAATGGTTACAAATTTGTAGTTTGCCTTAAATAAAACCGCTTTACAGATTTTGAATTGGTAAAAGAAATAGGAAAAATTAAAATTCCGTTTCCAGGGGTGGGAAATTTTAAATATTTTTTATTTATAAAAATACTGAAACTATTTTATAAATTAGAAAGAACAAAATTGGAACTTAAAAATATATGTAAAGCCAGACGTATGATGGTGAAGGGTATATAAGATTCGGCACAGCCGAATATAGGACTTTTACTTGTTTTAAAAAAGTATGTTAACAATAAGTACATTAAAAAAATATTCGTTTCAATCTCATATATATTCTACTTTTTTATATTACTGTAAATGTTTGTATTGTGAACGCAGAATTTATTAAGTAAGTGTATGTACATATATATATATATATATATATATATATATATATATATAACCTGCTCAGCAGAACGCGGGTGAGTTCTGGTCAAAAGTAGGAGGGGGACTGGGTGAAGCCGCAAAGTAGAAGCACTATTCTAGGAGGTTAAAATTGAAATTGGTGACATAATTGAAGTGACTTTTAAGAAGGACATATATAACCCCGTAGTTAGTAAATTCAATCATTTTAAAGTACTGCAGATGACTGCATTATAATCGCTGAGCAGAGTATATGGAGGCACACAAACTGCCACGATTGGCCTTAGTGCTAGCTGTACTAGACGTCTTCTAGAAATACGCACCGGCTCGTTCGTATGTCGAATACGGGAAAAGATGTTTCGAAAAATGCTACAACTGTCCCAACCATGAACATAGGGCAAAAAATTGTAATTGCCAGGACCTATCCAAGGACTTGCGGTGTGGGGAAACTGACCACCGAATTGGAATATTTTCCAAAAAAAGTCATGCATGGAATGATTTCCAAATGACTTTAACCGCACGATATCAAATTAAAACTGCCTCACTTATTGTCCATCAATTTCCACATATACTGCTACAATAAATATTAGAATCTACCCCCATATTCTCGATTTAGAATTATAGGTTAATGAAAAGTACTATATTACAATTTTTAAATCCAAGAACCATGCAAAATATCGTTGTATTTTGTTCCATTACGTGCTCACTTAACGAAATGCTATCCTCATACATATATAAGGTTGGTTGCATTACAACATTGGGTACCTGCGGTAAATTAAAAATAAAAACTAAATTTTTTAACAGATTCTTATGGTTTACAGCTTTTTTTATTTATAAGACCTGTAGAGTAGTAGGGAACTATATGTGCTGGGACCATTAAAAATATGAAATTTCAGCAATTAAATTTGAAATTTTTCAATTTTAATTGCCAAAATTCTCAAATTTCATTTTGTGTGTGTTCGTGTGTGTATTTTTTCCCACGGTTTAATAGGGGCGTTCATATTGTTGTTTTTTTAAATAAAATGTTGGGGTAGGCGTGGGAATTTGTGTCTGTCCATATGTGACCTTGAGAATACATGTCCGTCGGTATGTGAGCGTGAGAATTTGTGTCTGTCCACATGTGACCTTGAGAACACATGTCCGTCCATATGTGACCTTGAATATACATGTCCGTCTGTATGTGAGCGTGGAAATTTCTGTCTGTCCATTTATACTGTGTACGCCTTGTGAATAAAAAAATTTAGAAGCATTTTTAGGAATTACACTATTTAAAAAGTATAGTAATTATATATGGATACCCTTAATGTTTGTGGTTCGTTCCTTCTTGCTGGAGTGAGATTTTTTATTTTATTTTTTTGCTTATTAAAATTTGGTGTGTTTACTTAAGATTTGTCGTCCAGCAATTCAGTGTTTTTTTTTTTACTTTTTTGCTTGCAATGCTTGAGTCTAGAGGAATAATTTGATTATTCTGATCTTGAAGACGTTGTGAAAAAAATTACTATTGCATATATATTGAAACTGATGTTTTGTTTATTTTATACATGACGATCATCGATGGATTTTATTTGGGGATCTGGATGGTGGAGCGATTTCTGTATTTTGTAGAATATGAATATTTATGCTATGTTTAAGTGTGTGTGTTTTTTGTGTTTTGAGTGGCGGTTGGAATGTCTGCCTGTCAGACAGACTGTGCGTATGACGCTGGTGACGCTGAAGTCTGCGATATAATGGTGTGTACCAGAAGGGCTTCATTGTACAAATAAAAGCTCAACTTCAAAATTTGATAATTTTGCTTTGAAAACTTGTGAAGCTACAAAAATTTTGTAGTTATCAGATTCTTTTGCTACAAAATTTTGTGATGTATCTGCATGCATAAGCATGCCTCCGTATCCTGTGTATATCACATATCATAATGTTTGTTTACATAAATTTTGTCCACTTAGCAGTTTCATTCCCGTAAACATTTTGTATCGTAGAGGCATGCATAAGCATGTCCCTGTACTCTGTATATATCAAATTCCGTTCAAAACTTTGTAACGTATCTGCATGCACAAGCATGTCTCTGTACTCTGTAGATATCACTTATCAAAATTTTTGTTTACATAAATATTGTCTACGTAGCAGTTTCATTCCCTTAAACATTTTGTATTGTAGAGGCATGCATAAGCATGCCTCGGCATTCTGTGTATATCAGATACCACAATGTTTTGTCCACGTAGCAGTTTCTTTTGCTACAAAATTTTGGAACGTCTCTACATGCATAAGCATGCCTCCGTATTCTGTGTATATCACATATCATAATGCTTGTTTATGTAAATATTGTCTACGTAGCAGTTTCATTCTCCTAAATATTTTCTAACGTATTTGCATGCAAAAGCATGCCTCGGCATTCTGTGTATATCAGATACCACAATGTTTTGTCCACGTAGCAGTTTCTTTTCTAATTTTTTAATCTTAACCGTTTCTATCAGCAGATACGCTACTTTTGCAAAGTAACGCAAAGCTACTTTGTTGGAATGAAGCGTACTATACCAAAACAAAATTTTCACGAATTTATATTAATCTAAATTTTTTAGGATAAAATTCAGTACATTTTTGTATCTAAAAGTAACAAGTCGTGACTATTAAAAAAATCCTTGTGTGTTAATAATAAATCTAAGACAGAAAATAAATACATATTCTCAGAAAACATATTATTTGTATATCAAAAAATAAGAGTGTGTCATATAATTTAAGCATAGACAGAATTTAAATATATATATATATATATATATATATATATATATATAAATCCTTGTAATATTATTTGTTATTCAAGCAATCAATATATTTTTTAATAAAAAAGTACACTATAAACAAAATAATTTTTATAAGTGTAAATCAATATATTAAAAAAAAAATGAGTTCATAAATTTTCAAGTGCAATATCTGTAATAAGGTATATAAATACCAAAAATCTTATTTAGAACATTGCAAAGGTCATGTTCAACCACAACAAGTGCAACAGTCGATACAACCCCCAACATCTGCGTGCAACCCCATAGCAACATATCAACAAATCCCACAGTCCATACAACCCTCAACATACAACTCAATGGTCTACAACAATTTGCAGTATCAGTATCTGGCGCAGTATCAGTACCCAGTGCAGTATCACTATCCAGTGCAGTATCAGTATCCAGTGCAGGTACCAGCGTATCCTTTATATCCGTATGCAGTGTCAACCAACCAATTCACAGCACCTATGGAGATTCCATATCCCATTGAATATAGCGTACCTATACAGTTGCAGCAAAATAATATGCCTAATTATTACCCAAGCTATTTGCCCGTAGATAATCCTTCTCAAGACATGGATATAAATCAAGTTATTCCACATGATCAGGCAAATACACAAAATAATGAAGTAGAAATGGATATCTCAAATTCTGCGGATGATCTACTGTCTCAAGCTCCAAATGAATGCAAATATTATATAATAAATAGTGCTTTTAAAAATAATATTACAACATTTGGAGTTCCAGTAAATAAAGATTGTATTTTATTTGAAGATGTTACTGTGGATAATAAACATATCATCAAAGAAAGACTTGAAAATAGTCTTGCCGTACACAACATTATTAAATTTAATATTACTCTTACTGGAGAGTATATTAAAATTATAAGCGATGATATGGAATTGTGTACTATTTCTCACCGGGTAAAGATGGATCTTCTGTGCATTGGAGATGATGTTGAGGAAATTATGGCAAAGCAATTTCAAGAAATCCACAACAAAATGTCTGAATTTCAAGAACGGGATTCAGGATAGACTTTAATTAGAATTGTTCGCCTCGAAATCGCTATAAATAAGTCATCTTTGGTGAGAGGATCGAACTGGATAAGTACGCCGGAGAACTTAAAAAGTAAAAAGGCATGTATAAATGTTGAAAATAATGACATTTACTGTTTTAAATGGGCAATAATATCTGCACTGGATACATCTGATATTAAAAGACCACAACGTTGCTGCTCATACAACATTGCAGACATCAGCGCTGATATCATATGTTTGCAAAACGGAATTGAGATTGATTTCAAAAATTTAAAGTTTCCGTTGGCGTTAAAGAGTATCAGGATATTTGAAGAAAGCAATCCAAATATTAGCGTCAATGTGTTCGGATACAATGATGAAAGCAATGAGATTGTTGGACCATTCTATAACACCAAGAATGAAAAAGCTAAACATATTAATTTGTTATTATTAGAAAATGCTGAAGGATATCAGCATTATATTCTTATTACAAATATATCAAAGTAAGTAATAAAACATACATTTATTTACGTAAATATATTAATATATATTCTTATAACTTTTTTCTTTCCACAGACTTTTAAAATCTCAGACTACCAAGCACTGCAAAAAACTTGTCTTCTGTAACAGCTGCCTCCAATACACCCACAATGAGAGGACGTTAGAGCTACATAAAGAAGAATGTGGGAAAATTGTTGCGGAGCTGCCGTCTGAGGAAAACGCCGTGTTGCAGTTTAAAGACCACCAACGACAAATGGATGTACCATCTGTTGTGTATGCAGACTTTGAATGCATACTGGAGGAGGTTAATATTAGAGTAAGTGACAAAAGTAGGTATCGCAAAAAGCACATTCCTTGTGCTTTTAGTTATTATATTGAATGTAAGCATAATGATAGTTTAGATAAGTTTAAATTATATACGGGGAGGGATGCAGAAGAAAAGTTTGTAGAAAATTTGATTGAAGATTGTGAAGATATTTATAACGAATATCTAGTAAATAAAAGGGAAATGGATGCTTTAACTCCTTTCGAAAATTTTAATTTTCGAAATGCGATAAATTGTCATATTTGTCATAAATATCTAGGCAATGATAGAGTGCGAGATCACTGCCACATAAGTGGTAAATTTAGAGGAGCAGCTCATAATAGATGCAATTCAAAATTTCAAATTCCAAAATTTATACCAATCTATTTCCACAATTATTCATCTTATGACGCGCATCTTTTTGTTAAAGAGTTGGGTAAAAAATCTGACAATATAAAAGTCCTTCCGCTCAACAAAGAATTATACATATCACTATCTAGATTTTCAAAAATGACCGACAACTACAACCTTGAACTTAGATTTTTAGACACAATTCGCTTTATGCCTGAAAGCTTAGAATGTTTAGCTAATAATCTTTCAGAACAAGACTTTCACATCATTAAAAGACAATTTAAAACAAAAAAAGAGTTTGATCTAGTGAGAAGAAAAGGTGTCTTTCCCTATGATTTTCTTAATTCTTTTGAAAAATTGAATGTTGGTGAACTTCTAGCAAGGGAAAATTTCTTCAACCATCTCAATAATAAGGAGTGCTCGATTGAAGACTATGAGCATGCAACAGAAGTTTGGAATGCTTTCGGCTGCAAAACCTTGCAAGATTACATGGAAGTATATTTAATAACGGATGTTCTCTTACTTTCAGATATATTTGAAAGTTTTAGAAAGGTTTGCAAGAACATCTACCACTTAGATCCATGTCAATATTACACTGCACCAGGACTATCGTGGGATGCTATGCTAAAGTACACAAATATAGAACTAGAGCTTTTGAAGGACATAGATATGTTCAATTTCTTCAAGAAAGGAATACGTGGTGGACTTGTACAATGCAGTAACCGATATTCAAAGGCTAACAACAAATATCTACCTGATTTCGATAGAGAAAAGCCCTCAGAATTTATTGTGTATTTAGACGCAAATAACCTCTACGGTTGGGCTATGTCTGAGTATTTACCTTATGGTGGATTCAAATGGCTATCAGCTGAAGAGCTAAATCTGGATCCTAAAACCATAGGTGATAATTCAAGTGATGGATATGTCTATGAAGTTACTTTAGTCATCCTTCTCATTTGCATGACTCTCACAATGACCTACCTTTCTGTCCAGAAAATAAGAAAATTTTGCAAACAAAGCACATTAAATTAGTTGCAGATTTTTCAACAAAACAAACACATGTCATAAATTATAGAGTTTTTAAACAATGTTTACAGTATGGTCTAGTTCTAAAGAAAGTGCATCGAATTCTCACCTATAAGCAATCAACCTGGTTGAAAAGTTATATAGACTTGAATACCAAACATAGGCCTACTGCAAAAAATACTTTTGAAAAAAAAATTTTCAAATTGTTAAATAATGCAGTATACGGTAAAACTATGGAGAATGTGGAAAAGAGAAAAGATGTACGAATAGTTACGAACTGGAAAAGGACAAACTGTAATCATTTAGGAGCTCAAGATTGGATATCTAAACCTAATTTTCATAGTTTGTCAATATTTTCTGAGAATTGGTAGCGATTGAAATGAATAGAGTGAAAACCTATTACAATAAGCCTATATATTTAGGATTTTGTGTATTAGAGCTTTCCAAATGGAAAATGTATGATTTCCATTATGGGTACATGCAACCCAAATTCAAGTCAAACTTATCACTGAATTATATGGATACTGACTCTTTCATTTACACAGTAAAAACAGAAGACTTTTACGCTGACATAAAAACTGACGTCGACCATAGGTTTGATACATCAGATTACCCAAAAGACAATGTATATGGATTTCCTCTGGTAAACAAAAAGGTATTGGGTATGATGAAGGATGAAAATTGTGGAAAGATAATTAAGGAATTTGTAGGATTGCGATCAAAAATGTACTCTTTTAGTGTGCAACATCAAAGTGATATTAAAAAATCGAAAGGAGTAAAGAAGTGCATTCTTAATAATTATAGTATAGCTTCATATAGAAATTGCTTATTCAATAAGTCGACTGTGTATGATGATATGCTAACATTCAAATCAAAAATTCATCAAATTTATACAAATGAAATAAATAAAGTAGTATTAAATTATGCAGACGATAAAAGAAAAATAAGAAGTGATAAGATGAGTACATGTGCATGGTATCATTTTCGAATCGAGGAAACTAGTCCTGATTATGAACTTGACATGCTACTGGGGGAAATTTCAAGACTAGAAGAGGAAGAAGCAATGCTATAACTGTATCCCTATTTTTAAGTAATAATTTTTATATTTATTTAAGTAGTTAAATCTATTAATAAGTAAAAAAATTGTTGTATTGTTAAGAGAAATAAACAAAAAAATTGTACAAATATATTTAAAATGAAAAAACATTCAGAATTTGTTTTATTTTGTTTGGTGATTTATTATTTAGTTTCATCGAAATATTGCATAATATGAATTAATTAAATGATTTATCATCATTTTTCTTAAGTAAAATACGAAGCACCGGCAGGTATCTGGCCCCTCCTCACAATCTGGATGGCTCCATGGACAAGACTTAAAGTGACCATCGTCCTTGTCCTCATCTTCCATTATACCAAAATCATCATTTTCATTCAACATATCGAGGAACATTTTCACCATTTCCATGTGTTCGTATATTACACATCTCTCAAAATCAACTAAGAATTGTGCGAGCTTGTTTCTAATGTCACTCACGATTTTATGAAATATTTTATACTATTACTAAAATTTACTTCCGATCTTTTTGACTGTTAGTTCTCTACTAATAATTGTTTTCAACGAACCAGTACTAAGGTGTATGTTATGAAATTAAAAAAAAAAAAACGATGTCAGCGTTTTTAGTCCAGAAAATAATTTAAAATTCGACTCAAAAAAAATTAATACGTATATATGACATCTCTCTATCCTTTTTCAACTACTTAGTTTTAAATACTTATATATATTTAATTTTTCCTCACTTCGTCTTTTGTCAAAAATAAAACAAAAAAGTCATTGTATAATGATTTTCTGTTAAGCTTCTTACAGTCTAGAAAGCTAAAACCGAGATTAGTTTGCAATAAAAGTTCAAAGCTATAAGTTGTGAAAAATTTCTACCGCAATGGATCTAGTGGAAAAATTTCATTCGTACAATACAAAATCCTTAATCCATATAAAGGATCTACATGAATTATCCAAACACACTATCGTACGTGCAAAGCGAGTAACAACAAAGTATGGGGAAACAGTTTAACTTGAGCTGGAAAACCACATAATGTTTCTCCTGAACCGATACAATGCATTGACCAATGCAGAATTAGAAGATCTTTCGAATAATAAATATCGACTACAAAGAAAGCAGAGCGAAACCTGATCGTAGAAAGCGAGATGAACGAGTTTTTAATACCAAACTCCCAGTACCCCGTTTGGCAGTAAAAAATATGTTATGTTCATATATTTTGTAATTAACAAGAAAAAAATAATAATAATAAAAAGAAAATGTTTTTAAATATGTATGTATATAAATATATATGATTGTGTTTTATTTAATATCTTTGGTTATATCATAAAGAAATTTCAAACATAAGTGACCGCAATTATATGTATTAAAGTTTTGATATTGATTGTAGTTGTATTGAATATTTCTACCTAAATATTTGATTAATTCTAGAGGAGGTTGTAAATTTCCAAAGCTGTCGAAATATTGTTTTTCATTCTTGTTTCTATAGTATGCTACCCAATGAGTACCTGGGCCTGTTGATAAATCCAAATTGATTATTCCACACTCTACAGTCGTTGGTCGTTTTGGTAGTGAATCCAACATATAAACTTCTCTAAAGTGTGGAATATATTTTGAAAATTTTCTTAGATCAAATTCTGATAATGGTCTGTTGGGTAGCATTTCTAATAGTTTTTTGAATGATCTTTACAAACAAGTCCATAACCGTTTTTATATGGTTTAAGGTACAGTCCTTCTCCCACAGCAATAGACTCCATTGCCTTATTGTGTCTGGTGGCTTCCTCAAGTTGTTTTTTTGCATTCGTTGTTGCATTTACAGCTTTAGCTATAGCGGCACCTCCAGTTGCTAGACTACCAAGTGCACCTAGAGCAGTTAGAATCGGTATTATGGGCAAAAAACCACCAATTTTTGGAACATTTATAATACGCGGTATTATAACACGAGCTTTTTTCCCCTTAAGAGATTTACTGATAGCTTTACGAGCAATCTTAATGGCTGAATTAATATCTTGTGGTTTTTTCTTCTTCAATATCTTTGTTACTGATTTAATTGTTTTATGAAACAGATTTTTGTCATTTATACGAATTCGTGGTGATGGTCTTTTCACTGTATTCCTTTTCTTTGCTTCAACACCCATACCAAGTTTAGTTTTTGCTTTCATTGCGTTGGTGACTATATATGAAAATGTTTTTTCTACAAGATCACTATCTTTTGAAAGAACTCTTTCCCAAGCCGTATTTTCAAGAATTTTGTCAGCTTGATGTCTGCTGTTTAAGTCTTTATTTTTCGAGTAAGCAATATCGTGATTTTTGCAAGCAGCATCCAATAAGTTAATTCCTTTATCTCCTCTATCTAAACGCTTTTGTAATCTTGTGCCAGGTCCACAATACTGGTATCCAGGAAGATGTAATTCAAAAGGTAGAGAATTTGTTGCTTTATTTAGGAAACCTTCTCCAACGATAGTTTGTTTGTGACTAAAACTTTTGTTATAAAGTACAACCATATTAATTTAATCTACAATAAAAGATATTGTTTGCAAGTTTAGCAAGTAGTTATTAAAATGCGCTTCATAAAACAACATAAAAATATTTTAGTTCGAAATGCTGATATTTGTTCAAATGACAGTAAAAAAATAAGACATAGTTCCTTGTTACCAAATTCTATTCGAGCATTAATAGTTGGTCCTTAAAATTGTGGAAAAACTAACATAATGATTAGTTTGCTGGAAAGTCCTAATGGTCTCAAGTTTGAAAATATTTACTTGTACTCAAAATCTTTATATCAACCTAAATATGAAAACCTAAAGAAATTAATTTCACCAATTAAAGGACTGGGATACTACACATTTGCAGAAAACGAGGACGTTGTTCCTCCTAGTGAAGCTAAAAGCAATTCAATTATGATTTTTGATGATTTTGCATGTGAAAAGCAAAACAAAATACTGCATATTTTTGTATGGGTCGTCATAAGAACGTAGGCTAATTTTACTTGTGTCAAACTTACACGCGGATTCCAAAACATTTGATAAGAGATAATGCTAATGTAATTATTATGTTTAAACAAGATGCGACAAATATGAAACATGTATATGATGATCACGTTGCCAGCGACATGAACTTTGAAATGCTTCAACGAATTTGTAGAGAATGTTGGAAGGAAAAATATGGATTTTTGGTGATAAGTAAAGATAATGAACTAAATAATGGTCGTTATAGAAAGTCATTTGATTACTTCATCATAATATAATTTACTGTTCATCAAATGCACCCTGCAGTATTTAATCTGACTTCAAACTTTATACATGTGATTATTGTAACTGATCAGATAAGCAGATCTGATACCTGATAAACTGACCTGATACCTGTTAAACTGACCTGATAAGCTGATCTGATACCTGTTAAACTGACCTGATACCTGTTAAACGGACCTGATAAGCTGATCTGATACCTGCTAAACTGGTCTGATACCTGATAAACTGACCTGATAGCTGTTAAATTGACCTGATAAGCTGATCTGGTACCTGATAAACTGACCTGATAGCTGTTAAACTGACCTGATAACCTGATCTGCTTCCTATTGAACTGACCTGATAGCTAAAATGAATGAACCAATTCTTAAAGACTTGGTGGCAACAAGAAATATCTTGAAGAAAAAGCTTCGTAGTATAAAAACTGGTGAAATAGATACACATCAACAATTAACAGATACATTCAAGCCTATGACAGAACCTTTAAAAGAATTTATCAATAGCTCTAAATACGTTGGTAGACCAGTTAAAAAAGAACCGAGTGATAAGGAAACTGGAATTGATGACAATGAAAGTTTTCATCCTCAGAATTCAACAATAAAATTGGAAACGAGTACGCCCAAGAAACTAAGTGAAGAAAAAATTTTTAAGCAATCTAATAGTAAAAGTAGCAGTAATTATGATGAAGATGACTTTTAACCACAAAATTCGAATAATGAAGAAAGTTATTCTGACTTATCACTATTATAATCGAGAAACGAACTAGATACTAACTATGGTCCACATAAAGACAACAATAACCAATGGAGATTTGGTAATAGCACCATCGAGTTAAATCAAGATAAGATACAGGTTGGGGGAAAAATATGGGCGCTCACGCCAGGACTTTTTTCTTTAATGTTTCATAAAGCACCAAAAAACTATGATAAATTCGAGCTTGAAATCTATAACAAAATATTACTTGCTACCAATGCCCACAGGAGAGGCTATAATTCTGATGGTCAAATCAAAGGGAGCATAGTCCATAAGTACAAACATATTATTTGAAAACTTTTCAAAGGAGACTATCATACAGGCTCATCAGATGTAACAAAAAGTAATTATTTAAGAAGGGGTTTGATGCAGTTTAACCCTCATAATCCAAACTATATATACTGGGATGATCCAAACGAGTTGGTAGATCGACTTAGACTACTGCTTGCATCACAGTCTGCAGGCCATACTAATCACAACAACGAAATTGTCTCAATTATTGAAGAACTACGTGAAGCTAATATAATTGTATAAACTATATACATACATAGATTTTTATATAAAACATGTCCGTTGATAAATTTGGGCATTATATTAACGATAGAAGTGAAGTAATTTCAACCAAAAATGCGCCTAAGTTGTTGGGCTTCTTTATGGATACGAACAAAAACATTGATGTCCAATACAAGAGAATCAAAAATGTTGCAAATGCTGTGGAGGAAAACGATGTTATCAGTAAATTGTTTCTGCAAACTGAACTCAAAAAACAGCAACAAGAAGTAGCTTTCCAGTTAGAAAATCTTAATTCTCATTTGCAGGATATCAATAAGAAAATGGATGATAATAAACCACTTTTTGATATGGAAATTGAAGAGTTACGAGAAAAACTTTATAGAATAGAAAATTACATGTTCGTATCAATAGGTGCAAGTGCATCAAGTAGATCACAACACACTTAAAACAGCGACTGGAAAAATAAGATGTCTTCAAAGAGAAATGTTGTAAATGAATTGCATAAGCAGGCTCGAAAACGTTTTGTACGTCGTAGAGTTGTGATGAAAGGAATAGATGATCTTTGGCAAGCTGATTTTGTTGAAATTACTCCTTAGACAATAGAAATTATCGATTTTTGCTAACTGTAATTGATACATTCTCAAAATTTACTTGGGCAGTACCTTTGAGAAGAAAGAATGCATTCGAAACAACTCAGGCAATGGAGAATATTTTCAAATTGGGACAATACCGAAAAACTTGCAAACAGACGATGGTAAAGAGTTTTTCAATAAACATTTCAGTCAGTTGATGAATAAATACAATATTAATCACTACTCAACATATAGCACTATGAAAGCCTCAATAGTAGAACGATTCAATAGAACATTAAAAGGAATGATGTGGAAGGAATTTAGCTTAAATGGTTCATATAATTGGATTGATATGTATAGAGATTTACTTGATGCATACAATAGAAAAATTCATCGCACCATTAAAATGTCACCGATTAAAGTAAATTCAACAAATGAGAAACAGCTTTTAAACACAGTATACGGTCATTTAAAGATGTATAAAATGTCAAAATTTAATGCAGGAGATCATGTACGCATAAGCAAATATAAAAACATTTTTGGAAAAGGTTATACTCCGAATTGGACAACAGAAATCTTTACAATTAAAAGAGTACAAAATACATATCCTACAACATATATATTAGAAGACTATCGCGGAAATCCTATTAAAGGTGGATTCTATGAAGAAGAAGTTTCAAAAACAAGATATCCTAATACATACCTAGTTGAAAAGGTTCTCAAAACTAAAGGACATAAGGTGTTTGTCAAGTGGCTGGGCTTTGGTAATGAGCACAATTCTTGGATAAGCAAAGATGAGATATTGTAAATGGAAGAATACAATAAATAAACAACAACAAAAACCACAACAATGGCATCAATATTTAATTTAGTTTAAAATAAGTAAATAAACAATAAATACGAAACTGCTTCTTATAAATCATACTGTGTGTTTAACCTCATTTATTTACAATCAAACAGTCACAATGTCAATAACATTCACTCTGAGCTCCAATTCATCAGAGCTATCTGCTAATTATTTTCCTCCTATTGATTTAAACGGAACCTATGAATGTGCTCTAACTGATTTTCATTCATACAACAGTATCCCGAATGTGGATGTCTACAACAATATATTTTATATCGGTGAACTTGTAATTGAAATACCGATCGGATCTTATGAATTAAATGATATAGTTGACTATATAGAAGAACAATACAAACGATATAGACCAGAAAACAAAATTTTGATTGAAGCTAATAACAATACAATGCAAGTCAAAGTCAGCAGCTCTAAAGAACCAATATATTTTAATAAAGAAAATACAATAGGTAGACTTTTAGGATTCAATAGCAGAATATTAACGCCAAACAAAGAACATTACTCTGATCTTCCAGTGAAAATATTTAAGGTGAATCTCTTGAGGATTGAAAGCAGTATTGTGGTTAATACTTATATGAATAATTCTAAAGCTCACAAAATACATGAACTTGCGATTAATGTACCGGCTGGATATAAAATAGTTGAGATTCCCAAAAATCTTATTTATTTGCCAGTAAACTCCAGAGAGATAAGTTCACTAGCTCTTCGCGTGGTTGATCAAAACGGCGACTTAATTAATTTCAGAGGTGAGGAAATTACAATACGGATACATTTAAGGACAACTAAATAATGATAATATACAACACGAGTATATCGAAGAGTACTACAGCAACATCTAATTCTCAAACGTTACAACCTAAGCAACAATTGAAAAGATCTGTTCGTCAAAAATCGCTTACAGCAGCAAACAAGAGTTTTCTCAAGTCACTGAACTTTAAATTGAAAACAAAATGAGTTCAATAATAGACGTTTTAGATAAACCAATATCTGACGAAAATATTATCAAAAAGGATTATCACACATACATACCATACCTTCAGTCTTTTAACAACAACGATGAAATAAGAATTTCAATACAAAACCAAGATCTATATGTGTTACCCAGTGAAAGCTATATATATGTGGAAGGACTTGTTGTAGACGAAAAAACATCGAAATCTACACCCAACTTTCAGTTGAAAAATATTTTTGTTGCATATCTCTTTGATGAAATTCGCTATGAACTAAATGGTATTGAAATGGATCATACAAGATATTTGGGAGCCACCAGTACCATAAAAAATTTGGTTTGGTTATCAACCTACGGAAAGCGTTGTGTTGCAAAATGCTGGATGGAATAAACTTGATGAAATAAATCTTCAAAATGGAAATTTTAATTTCTATGTACCACTCAAACTTCTTTTAGGATTCGCTGAAGACTACAATAAAGTTTTATTAAATGGTAAACATGAGTTGATACTCTTGCGTAATAAGAACGGTGAAGATCTTGTACACTCGAATGTTTCCACTGAGAAAGCTAAACTTACAATTTCACTAATATCATGGAGAATTCCACATGTTCAATTATCTGATCATAGTAAATTGAATATGATCAAAATACTTAATAATGGTGCTGCTATACCAATGGCATTCCGTAGTTGGGATTGTCATATGAATCCGCACCTTAATACGGGGACCAATCACATATGGAATGTTAAACTGGCAGCTAATAAAGAACGCCCTCGTTTTGTCTTGATTGCCTTTCAACAAGAAAACAAGTTTGTTCATTGTGATCTTACTAACTTAAAAGTACATTTAAACTCAACCTCTTACCCATATGACGATCTTAATATAAAATTCAAAAATGAGCGCTATGCTCATTATTATTGTAGTTGATGTCAGTCACCAAAACGAAACGCTCAATACCGGACCAATCGACATAAAAATTGAGTTTGAAACAGCAACAAATATTCCAGCAAAAGCATCACCTTACTGCGTTCTTATTCATGACCGCGTAATAGAATACATACCAATAAAAGGTCAAGTCCGGAAGCTCTTATAAATTAAATAACATGGATGGTGATATTGTTTTTGTAGACTTGCAAGGTTTCAAAACTAATTCAAATGACTTCATCGCAAAAGAACTAGCTGTAGTTTTCAGCAACAAGGAATGGTTCAATTTCATCATAGAACCTCCTTTTGATTTCGCATGTTTATCAGCCAAAAAAACAGAGAGAAGCAGTTTGGTTAACAAAAAACTATCATCATATTAACTGGAATGATGGATCAGTCTCATTTCAAAGCGTTTGCAAGTTTTTAAAATCGAATATAAGAAATTCACAAATATATGTTAAGGGGGGAGAGAAGAAAAAATGGCTGGAAAAAATGGCTGGAAAAAATGGCTGGAAAAAATGGCTGGAAAAAATGGCTGGAAAAAATTATTCATCAAACAGTTTATAACATTGAAGACATTGGCTGCAGTAATTTCAAACAAATGGAAACTAAGCATTCCATATATCTCTATTGTAGCTATCACGACTATGGTGTTTGTGCCTTAAGGAATGCAATTTTACTTAAAAATGAAAGTGTTAACAAACTTTTAAATAAATGCTTATAAAAATTAAAATAAATGTCTTTTTATTTCAAACAAAAAACCTACATACATTTTTATTTTTTTTCAGAGAACACACAAACAAACATACACAATGGTTCATTCATTCATTCAAATGGTCAAGGGAATATTTGGGCACAAAGAATAAACGCTTATTATTTGTTTGTATGTATATGCGTAAATGAAATAAATTTGTAGATATTTATGTACGCATGAATATGTACACCTTATCACATTTTATACTGACCAGGAAAGCAAGAAAGCGGACTGTCATACAGACTCACCAATCGTCACACACACAGACTGTCTGACAGCCAGACATTCCAACCGCCACTCAGAACCCAAAAAACACACACACTTAAACATAGCATAAATATTCATATTCTACAAAATACAGAAATCGCACCACCATCCAGATCCCCAAATAAAATCCATCGATGATCGTCATGTATAAAATAAACAAAACATCAGTTTCAATATTTATGCAATAGTAATTTTTTTTTTCACAACGTCTTCAAGATCAGAATAATCAAATTATTCCTCCAGACTCAAGCATTGCAAGCAAAAAAGTAAAAAAAAACACTGAATTGCTGGACGACAAATCTTAAGTAAACACACCAAATTTTAATAAGCAAAAAAATAAAAGAAAAAATCTCACTCCAGCAAGAACGAACGAACCACAAACATTAAGGGTATCCATATATAACTACTACACTTTTTAAATAGTGTAATTCCTAAAAATGCTTCTAAATTTTTTTATTCACCAGGCGTACACAGTGTAAATGGACAGACAGAAATTCCCACGCTCACATACCGACGGACATGTATTCTCAAGGTCACATATGGACAGACAGAAATTCCCACGCTCACATACCGACGGACATGTATTCTCAAGGTCACATATGGACAGACAGAAATTCCCACGCTCACATACCGACGGACATGTATTCTCAAGGTCACATATGGACAGACACAAATTCCCACGCTCACATACCGACGGACATGTATTCTCAAGGTCACATATGGACAGACACAAATTCCCACGCTCACATACCGACGGACATGTATTCTCAAGGTCACATATGGACAGACACAAATTCCCACGCTCACATACCGACGGACATGTATTCTCAAGGTCACATATGGACAGACAAAAATGTCGACCTGATGGAAAAAAACCGAAAACGGATTCGAGTTTAGCGCATCAAAATCCACATAGTGCACATAGTTTTATTCAAAGGAGAATTTGGCTGCTGAGCAATGTTATCTTAAGGCTAGTATATTAGGTTGAAGTTATCGGGTGGGGCGATGGTTGCACTGCGACACTGATCGGTTTAGTACGTATACGATTAGTACGATCGTGAAAGGTATTCAGGAGTCGTCGCAATCGACAAAGGTAATAAACTACGAGCTCAAGAGTATTCGGGGGCTTCAGATCGGCTACTAGTTAACTATGGTTAGTTTTCTTAAATATTAGTATCGAAACAAGAATCGGTAAAGCTCTCGGAAGCTGAATGTTCTTTTAGCAATTAAGATTCGAACGGTATCGGTAATTGCTCCCCGATTATGTGCAAACGTTGTCTACTTATTCATTGTATGATATAAAGCTTTTCATAATAATGATCTGTATTGTTTACCTACGTTTACATGTTTGTTGTTATGTACATACGTTTTCTTGTGTTACTTGTTTTGTACTTGTTATGATATTAGGTAAGTGTATTTGTTCATGTGCATGCAGTATCACTAATGGTGTTTTCTTTTGTACACACATACAATACTACATTTCCATTTCAAAAGAGTAATTTCGTGTTCGTTTCTTCAAAATGTTTTGGTCTGTAATAGGGAGTGTGTTTGGTTAAGAAATCTCCCTCAATGATGGTGAAAGGAGTGTTGATAGTGCATGTTTATTAATAGTATTACCAGACGAATTTGGAAAGAAATCGCCTAGAATTACTAAGTAAAAAGTTAAATTTTAAAAGTAAATTTTGTTACTGTTTATATAACAACTGTGAGAAAACATTACATTGTACACATTAGATTATAAGTGATAATAAGTCCTACAGGATTTGGTGTTTTGCAATTGCTCTTAAAGAAGTCTTTATATAAAAAAATCGTTAAATCTTCGGGTCGGTAAACTGAAAGTCTGGCAGCTATTTTCCCCTGTTTTTATAGTTTATGAAACCAAACAAAAGAAAATTTTGAAATTTTCTAAACCATTTAATAAAAGTTAAATATATGAATATTGCCGCATCAATTATATATGCAGAAATGACAATTAGTCAATTGCTTTTAAATTGTCTTTTAAATATTTTGTAAAGAAATAAACTGTCAGCTATTAAAAACAGGGTTTACAATTACATAAAAAACGTATTTTATTGCTACAAATGCACTAAACCATAGACCTTCCTAGTGATGTAGGGTGCGGGTATTTGTAATGGCACGTAGAAAGTGCCATTATTATAGATGTATAGGCTCATATACGCCATGTGGTCCTCCAGCCACAAAGTTTTATAGATGAAATGTGAATACTTTTGATAAGGAAATTTTTGCCACCTGTGTGGAGGGTATGAACTTAAATGGTTCAGCTGAAGATAGGCAGTACTGTTTGTAAACTACATCACGCGGTCGTGCGATACATCTATGGTGTATAATGATATTGCTAGCTTGAGGGCTGAGAGTATACGTGTTAGAAGACAATGTACAAGAGCCAGAGGTAGGTTAGAAAATAGTACACACAAACAGAATTATAGGGATGAGATGAAAGGCCTAAATATGGCAAGTAATAAGACCAAGCGCCAGGGTTTTCTATCTGTGATGAGATAGAAAATAATCCTTGCTGCTCACAAAAAACTCAAACGGTTAAGCCCATCGCAACCGAGTGTATGGCCAATTCCTGAGGGAAATGTAGACCTCCTCTTATTTTATATCGGTTGCAATCACTAAGACCCAAGACGTTGTTTCTACGTTTAGAGACAAAAAGGCATCGGGCCTAGACTGTACTCTGTAGGCCTCTCTGTGTATTAAGAGAGGTTGTTAAACTGGATCACAAGAAGTTCTTAATAGTGGTAAATGCACGCTTAGGTAAAAAATTTTTTTCAGCAAGATGGAAGGGACAGAAGTTGGTATTAATACCTAAAGCCAATATACCTCTAGATGACCCCTCATCTTATCGGCTACTGTGTATGATTGACACATATGGGAAATTGTTAGAGGGTTTAAGCTGAAGAAAACTTGCAAATTGCGTTGAAGACAGACATGACTTATCACATAACCAATTTGGTTCTAGGAAGACAAGGTCAACAGTGGATTCTATAAATATGTTAGTAGAAACTGCTGCTAGAGCTATCTATGGGAAAAGTACTGTGTAGTGGTGATGTTAGATGTAAAAAAAGCGTTCAATACAGCAAACTGGGTTCGTAATGTTGATGCTTTAGCTCGCTGAGACATCTCAGCTCGATGAGACTATCTGAAAGAATAGTACAGGATTATTTCCGAAATAGAGAATTCATCTATAATATAGATGTAGGTATATGAAAATATAGGATTAGTGGCGGAGTTCCCCAAGCAGTGAGTCTTGGACACAAGATACTTGGACATAAGTTTACCAGAAAGAGTAAATATAGTAGGATTCACAGACGACATAGCGTTATTGTGCGAAGCTAAAGAATTATTTTATATGCCAGCGTACAAATAGTGAAGTCCTGATTTACCTCAATGAGATTAACTCTTGCTGATCAGGCTAGAGAAACTATTACCCTTATATATATACAATATTAAAGCGTGATGATTGAAACATGTCTATCTTTTCATGAGCACTTGCGATGTATAAAGTGTCCAAGGCAACAAAAACCTGTTTGGCGCTATCTTGAATTATGTCAAATACAAAAGGGTGAAGGTATCTTCAAAGCAAAGTGCTCGCTGGAGCATTATACTATATGCACAGCCAGTATGGTCAGAATGGTCCCCCTGGTTTCAGAGTATGTCGTGGATTACAGGCTTATGTTTACAAAAGTGGCAAGAATGCTGGTCAAACACTGAAGAGGGAAAATAGACTTATGCATTAATACCTGACTAGGAAACATGGCGATTTAAACTATCTGTCCACCTTGCAGTGGGAATGTTGTTAAGGATGCAGAGTATGCCGTCTATGTCTGCTCGTGATCAAACAACTAAAGGCCGTATTTAGAAGAAAGGTTGGGGCATATGATCAGCCCGTGGAATATATTTTCGGTCATGCTGGAATCCTTATTAAGTTTGACCAGTGTGTGTAATTTTATTCAGCTGGTTCTAATGGAACTTCATAGATTAGAACAGATTCGTAGAAGAATTAATACGTCTTAGAATTCGTTAGTAACTATCGATGAAGTACGCGCAGCACTTCCGAATCTTCTTACCTAGGAAACAAGGAGGACGTAGGAATAATACTGATAGGACTATCCACCCTAACGAAATGAGTTTTACTTGATTATACATGCAAACGATATAAAGCAAGTGTTCTGTTCTTAATTATACGTATGTATGTATATATTATATGTACATATAATATGATGTGTCATAGTACTGGATATGGGCTCTTGCAGACTTTTGCGCATCTTAACTGAAGCCTTAATATCGCGAAATATTTACTGGGCAAAAGAAGGGTCTAATCTGTGTCAAAAATTAGATTATGTTCCCCCATCTGATGAACCGACATGCGCACATTGGAAATCTCATATATTTTAATTAAAAAGTAAAGAGCGCAAGAACAATATATATATATATATATATATATATATATATATATATTAATTCTTTATGAGCAAAAGATCCACTGTACTGTTTTTAATTAAAAATTTTATAAATTCTTTATTTTTATCCAATATTTCGCTACCAACAATGTGTAGCTTCTTCAGGAATATTTTCAACAACAATGTTTACTAAAAATTTTAGTAAACATTTTTTAGATCACGACTTAGAAAATCATTTACTTAAAGGCATTCATACTCATACATATACATATATGTATATATATATATATATATATATATATATATATATATATATATATATACTAGTTTTACAACAATATTACCGTTCTCTTGTATTTCTTGATGCGGGTCTAACTGTTGATGAAAGTCAATGCAGTACACTGCACTAATTGAGTGATTTCCTTATTGCAATAATAATAATAATAATAATAATAATAATATATAGACTTTTCGAATTTAAAAATAATAATCGTAGCGAAACTTTGTTTAGTTGAGTAATTAACACTAAACACTTGGCGATGTTGAGATGTATAAGTTCAAAATCACACTGTTTATGCTGCTATGTGGCATCATCTTCATTTATGTAAAATGACGTCTCCTGGTAACTAGGTGAAAAATCTGGTCATTGTTTTTGTGTTGTTTTGCTTGTGGTAACTATGTACTTAGGAATAAATTTGAGACTGTTGACTTGTGTCAAAGAATATACACTATAAGAAAACGCATGTAGAACAAATCACGAAATAATATTTTAAAATATATATGGGTACCGGCGGTAAGGGAAAAAACTAAGAAAAAAGCAGAAACCAACGTATTAGATCGTTGCTCATCGAACATGTTAAAAGTTGGAGTCCCAAAGGATGAAATAGGTTCAATTTACAAATAAACAAAAAAAAATAGGTTTTTGGTGTTAATTTTGCGTTGGAAAATAGGTGTAAGCTTCCCAGCTCTGGAACCATCCTTCCTTTCTGAGTTTCAATACCACTCTTCATTTCCAATCCATCAGTTCAAGAATGAAGTCTCTAGCTCTTCTGGGGGCTTGGGAAAACCGATTTCACGTACAGACAGACGGACATCCCTCAATCGTCATCGCTATTCATAAGGATTCATAATATATATACTTTATGGGGTCGCATATTGATATCGAAGAAATTACACACGGAATGACAAACCTAAATATACCCTTTCACTTTTTTGTGAAGGGTATAATTATATTTTCATTTCAAAACATTGTTAATGATTGAGCTACAATATTTATGTGCGTGTGTAATTTTCTTTTGTGGTGTGCCCACCACATCAGTGGTGGGCACACACATACTAGTTATATGCACAAACGACTTTGTTGACCAGCCGTTGTCAATCCATGCATAAATGCTGAAATGGAATATATCTTTTAAATAAACAACTTTAAAAACCGACAAAGGGTTTGTTTACAAATTCTTTGTCGCCCACCATGATCGTTGAAATAAATAAAAGTCGATCGAATGATTTTTTGTCTTTACTTAAGATTGCACAATCAGTAGTTTTAAGTAACTTTAAGATATGAGAAAAATACAGTTTTTAGTTGATACAAACTCACCAAATAGAACAGTTGCCAAAAATTAGAGACATTTCATGTCTTTTAGTATTTTTATTGGATTTGAAGTTTTTCTTGTTGATAATAATATTGATTTAATTATAAACTAATTACTCAATAAAAGAAAAAAGATATATAATATTTTACAAGAAAATAATATAAACATAACATATAATTAAGTAAATTATCAAGCTTTAATTTAATTTTGATAATTGTTCTAACATATCGTTTAGCTAACTCATCCAAATCAACAAACAAACAAAACAAACATTTTTGACTTATAACAAATCGCCACCCATGTTCTCTATAAAAAATTAATTTTCCCATTCTTCATTCAATATATTTCTTTGAGTGCAAACTTACTTTAACGAAATGATAACAAAGCAACATCCGAACTCTAATTATCATAAGCTGCACGAAGAAGTTTATAGTATACGTGTGTCAACTTCGCGCAAGCAGAATATTCTTGCTATACACGCGGGTATAGCCTTAAAAAAATGCCCTCCACTGCTTTACATGATGAATGCAAGTGAGAGAAAAAAACAATTTAATATCGCGCAGGAAATGCTGCGTAAAGATGTGTAAATGATCTAGAAGACATATTAAAGGTTTGCGATTTTTTATTCGTTTTAGGGCAAATTTGGCGAGGAAAATGTCTTAGCCTGAAGAAGATTACACAAAAATCTTTAAATATGCGACCGGAACTTTAAAAGCTCATTCATTTGGATAAATAACTAAAGGCGGAAGCAAAGACTCTATAATAAAAAGATATTGCACGCCATATATTACTAAAATTCAAAAATTTTGTGCTTCGAAATCCAATGGCTTATGTATTCTCTTTCTCATGATTTCTGCAAACACAATTTTTGAGAAAGTTAATATATTTTTTTACACCTTGTGTTGTGTATGCTTGTATATTTATATATATGTACACACATGCATAAATATGGCTGTTTTTTATTTACCGTAGTTCTTTCATACTATTGCTGAGGCCGAAGAAAACTATCCTTTTATTGTTTTGTTTTTTCCAAATGTACATACATACATATTTATTTTCTACAATGTTTAGTCTGCACACACTGAAATTTTCCCTAGAATGCATATATTATAAAATGTTTCATATATTTTTCTAAAATACATCTCTATTAACATTTTTAGATAAAAATATTTTATAATGAAAAGTTGTTTATTGTAAAAAGTTCTTTCATAATAAAGATGTTAGTAGAAAAAATTTCAGAATAAAAATTCCTTGATTATAAAAAATTTCATAAGCTACATCTCTTCATAAAAAAATTGTAATAAAAATCTTTCAATGGAAAACATTTTAAAATGAAAATATTTTTGTAAAATATATGTATATAGAGAAAGAAAATTTTTCATTACAACTCATTTTCTATAAAATATTCTGTTTCGATAATTTTTATATCGAAAAGTTTGTGTATAAAAAAATTTTCCGTAAAAAAGTTTTTATAAAAAATTTTTTGTACATAGAATAGAAATGCTTAATCTTCTTATAATAACTTTACTGCGTAAGCATTCTTCATGAGAGATCTAGAAGTACATATCGTCTAGTACTCTGAAGGTTAATGTTTTAAATCATTAAAAAAGGAAACTTCTTTTTTGTAATATATTTTATGGTCAATGAAGTAATTTGAATTTAAATACTATGGATATTTTATTTTACGAAATTGAAAGTAGTCCCCAAATATTGCACAAGTATGTAGGTACCCTACAAGAAGACTACCGGACTGACCGGTAGTGTTGACTGATATAGCGGTTAAGATTTCAGTTAGTTTCTTAAGAGTAAAATGAAAAAAACTAACCGAAACTCTTGTATACATGTGATCTTGCATCTTTCTCTAACTCAATCCTTCTCCCGTAAGATGAAACATTTATCTGTACTGCTCACTTTAGTGCATATTAGCAGTCGTATTTTTGGTTATATATAACTAAAATATTGGTTATATATAACTAGTCAATGATAACCAAAATATTGGTGATATAACTAGTGAAACCTAATGAACAAATTCATTAAAGATAACAGTTAAAATATATTATTTACATTAAGTTTTATTAAAAAATTGTTTAGGTTAAATTTTTTTAATATATTCTTTTTGTCTTGACATATTGTAGCTGCGGTCTATAACCTTCTTAAACGCTTTTTCGGAGTCGGTCGCAGATAGACTTTGGAAAACATCTGGAGATAAAGAAAATATATTAATATATAGACATTAGTATACATTTTAGTACAAAAAAAAAAAAAAAATATATATATATATATATATATATATATATATATATATATTAGGCTGACCTAGCAAACGTTGTTTTGCCTTATAAATTATTTCCAGTTTCTAGATAAGTTCTAGTGTAGACAAAAAGTAACTTACTTATTATAACTGTGTAAGTATGTGGTATATACGTGAAATATGCATGGAGCGCTATGAACAATATCAGGAGTAAACTTTAATAATAAAAATAAATGTTTATTTTTATTATTTTAGATTTGCCATAAGCTAATGGAAATTTTAATTGAAGTACAGTTAAAAACACTATAATTGATCGGTTATTGAGCGGGATGAATAATGATTAAATTACTAAAATGGCTATAAAAAATAGGGCTTGGTGATAAAAAAGTAAAAATTTTGGGTTGTATGTATTTTTTAATGCCACATTATAAAAAAAAGTACAAACAATTTCGTCCAAAAATTAAAAAAAAAATGTTAAGAACGAACAACCTTAACAACTCTTATCACTTAGGGGTATGAAAAATAGATAGTAGCCGATTCTCAGACCTATTTAAGACGCATATAATATTTGGTAAAAATGGGTCAAGCCGTTTCGGAGGAGTACGGTAACTAACATTGTGACATGGAATTTTTATATATTAGATATAGATATATATGTATATATATATATATATATATATATATATATATATGTGTATATATATATATATATATATATATATATATATATGTATATATATATATATATATATATATATATATGAATCTATCTATATATATATATATATATATATATATTGTAACGACACATTCCTGCTCTATGCTGTGGCAGGCTCGCCGCTGCCAGGGTCCGTTACATATATTTATATTTCTTCTGATGAAAGAGTAGAACCACATTTAATTTTCTCTGTAGTAAATGTATTTATTCGCAGTTCTCTTAACCTAGCAACACGAGTGGTCTCTCTAAATAAATGCTCTCGCCTGATACCGCGCTATATATATGCTTATGGGAATTTGGCAGACGCTCTTTAGGCGGGAGAATAAAATTCTGCCCCGACTCACGGTCGCTGCCCACAGTCTAAACGCCGACTTGCTGCCACTGAGCGAATAAGATTCTGCATCAGCCTCAGCCCGCCGAAGTTAGACGTGCTCCTTTCGCTCTTACGCGCTAACCGCACTGGAGGGTCCAGTAGGAATCGCAGCACGGCAACGACGAACTTACAGACTTATAGTCAACGAGACAGGGTGAACAAGGTTCTATCCTGCCTACGAATGACAACGCCCGCAGCAAGACACGGCAGAGGGAATTTCTTCTACTGAGGTGGTGAATAAAATTCTATCTCACCCAATTAGAAGCGACCACTTTTACTTCGTTTGACTAGTGGAGTTAAATTGAATAATATTCTAGGTTAACTCTACACGTCTTACCAAGTTGCTGGCCGGCGACTCACTGATCCTCTACTTGTAAATCAACTGTCTTATATTATCCCCTTGTGCATGTAGTGTCGTCGTTGAACTTACGAATCTACAGCCTCATGGTGTTTGTTTACACATACATAAGTAATCCATCAGCTGTTGAGGACAGCAGTGTTGTAACATTTAATAATCTCAGATCTATGTTGCCCTGATTTGGTGTCAGATGGCGCCATATAACGGTCGTTAATATTTTAAACTTAATTTCTAAATTTCTATAATATGAAGTATTATTTATCCATAACAGTAAACTCAGCATTAGTAATTCAATGTTCCAGGTTGGTTTAAAGTATAGTAACAATTCTTTATCATGGTCTAATAACAAAATTACTTATTTCAAAATGGCAATAATACATAAGGAGAAGCATTGGCAAAGAAATAACTAACTTACAGGATTCATGTGCGCCAAAAACGAACTCTGACTTTTGGCTCTTCGCATTGCCCCTCCTTTTCGGGCAATCAAAACAATAAATATTACGAAATATCCTTAGAATACAATAAGAAAATAAAACTAAATAACAAAACTAATTTTATTCCATTAGTGTTCAAAAATAAAAGAATTCATAAAAAATATTATGAGGTATGCAATACCCGATACTTACAAAAAATAAACAGAAAATAAATCAATAACTTATACGCTGTGTCCCAGCGCGTCCGGGCTTCATTCGTTTAGGAACTTCAAGCGCTGGCTCGGTCTGTAGGGCCTGTTCCACGTTAGCTCTGACCTCTGGAGGGATGTCATCTACCCCCTTGTTTTGTGGTGCTGTTGCTGATGACGCTGATGATGATGGTGATGATGATGATGATGATGGTGGTGATGATTTTGGAGCGGATGTCGTAGGTGAGTCCGTAGTGGCGTACTTCTAACAGATGATGGCTCGAGTTGTGGCGGTAAACCATCGCTTCCCATAGGTACGAGCAGGCGTACCATCATCACTCGCTCATGACATAAGAATCCGGCGTATTGATATCTTCGGTATTCGAAGTTCAGACTACCTAGGCCCCTGCGTTTTGGTGGTGTTGGCGGATGATAGTTTTCGTGCTCGGAATTAAGAGACGGTGGCGATCGTGGTGGTAGCGGTGAAGACGGGGTCCGGGGGCGTTGATCGACCCTCTGATCTTGATCGCCCAGGAATGTGCGTCGCATTTCTTCTGCCATGTCTCTTTCCAACCCTAAGACACGCAGGTACTCCTCGAATTCCTCTGCCGTTAATTCGTGGCTGTCGTCGGCTCTGGCGGGTGGACTGGTAGTAGCGGTGTTGTTACTAGCGGGTGGTGTACGGGTGCGTGTTGGTCGTGGCGTTGAGGCCCCCTCACCCACACGGAAACATGTATCGGGCTTGGGCTGTGTTCGTGGTCTGGCATTGTGTGATTTCGACCCTTTTCTGCCTCGACTAGTAATGGGAGTGTCATCATCAATGAAAATGGTGCACCTTTGCTTGGCCTGTTCTCGTTCCCACGATTTACGGAACTTTTTGCGGGCGTTCTCGAATTTTTCTTCCATGGCGACTTTTCTTTTTATTTCGGTTGGTCGGCTGTTCCGATGTCTATGTTAAGAAGTTTCACTTTTGCGTCATCGCAAACAAAACTGGTTTGCATATTGTTACTGCATTCTTTCATTTGTTTAATTATGCATAAGTTCATGTATGTATATATATAAAACTGTAAGTATGTAGATCATGAGTCGTGTGATTTAACAGTTATCGACTATGTACATAAGTAAAAGAATGTCAAGAATTTAAAAGGCAATACTTTAAATTAATATGCAAATAGAGATCCATTCGTGAACTTCGTTCTGCGCATAACCCAATTAAAATTTTCTTAGTAAGAAATAAAATACTTAAAATCAATAATGTCAAGTAAAATAGTCAAAGCCAAAGGCTGAATTTGTAAAATAAAACTATATATAAGGAGGATTTCATCCGCTGAAATAAAATTTAATGAAATCAGAAAAATTGTTTTTATTTTGTTCCAAAAGGATTTTCGATTGTTCAATTCGGAACAAGGCGCTAAAAAACGCTTTAGCGTTAACACAAGGTCCTTCGAGCCGGATATGTAACTCCGATTAAAAATTCGTAATTCTAATAGTTTCATTCGAAATGCAGAACGATGTTAACGTAGTAAAGCTGATGAGGTACAAACTCCTCCATCAGATCGGAATGTTCGGTTTAGATTACATCAAAGAACACAATTAGTAAGCCGTTTTCAATCGGAAAAAAACGGTTTAAGTAATCGCCGAAACCAAAGCGAAATTGGTGGAGCACATAGCAATTTTAAAGCCTCAATTGGAGGATAATCTCAACAGCACGCGATTAGAAATGCCTGCAACAGCGTCTGGGCGCACTCATCTACCAAATTTGCAATTATCAACATTTTCAGGAGCTTTCAATGTATTAGTTCATCAAAACAAGGATTTGTTGCCTGTTAAAAAGTTTAAATATTTAAAGTCGAGTTTAAAGGGTAATACTGCGAACATCATTCAGTCACTGGAAATCACTGGGACCAACTACGACAAGGCTATATAATTGTTAAAGGCTAGGTATGATAATAAAAGATACATTTTTTCAGGCCCATCTAAGTAAAATGTTTGAAGTGGAAAAGATCACGCGACATAATGTGTTATCGCTACGTCAATTTATTGATCAAATTAACGCCAATGTTCGAGCATTGCAATCGTTCGCCTCTAATACACAAATCGCCGATGGAATTCTGCTGTACTTGGTAACATCACGCTTAGACAAAGAAACGCAAGCTCTTTGGGAAGAAGAAGTATCGTCAAAATGTAATCAGACGGGCTCCACATCATTTAATCTTCCGAATTGGGAAGCCCTGGCAAATTTTTTAGAAAAACGTTGTCAAACCATCAGTTTCATCGACTCAGCCGTATCTAATCACCATTCGTCATCGTCACATCAACAAAAATTATATTCAAGCAAACAAAAAACTTCATTCGTGGCTAGTGAACAATCGAATAAATGCACTTTATGCAAGGCAGGCATTCACAGTCCGTTTAAATGTGTATCGTTTATAAAAATGACTTCGCAAGATATATTTGCATTGGTAAAACGCAACAAATTGTGCTTAAATTGTTTGGGAATGAATCACATGATGAGTAATTGTCCATCTAAACATAAATGTCAGGTTTGTAATGCTTTACATCATACGTTACTGCATCGCGAGGTGTCACAATCCCAATCAAACTCAGAATCAACAAAAGATACCTCGGCACCAGAAAATTCAACATCCTCATGTCAAGCAACTGAACTTAAAAGCGACGTCCTATTGGCAACTGCAATCGTAAATCTTGGTACGACATCGAGCATCAAAATAAAGGCCCGTGCTTTATTAGATTCCGGGTCACAGGTAAATTTCATTTCGTCAAAAATCGCAGAACACTTACAAGTACGCCGAGAAAAATCAAATATACAAATTCATGTTAGAACGTTTTTGGTTAATAGAACACATTTATTCCTCACCACATAAACAATTTACAAGCGAAGAGAAAGACTGCGAACGATTCTTGCTGAAACAACGACCCGATGTCCAATCACCAATAAATTTATCGTTAGATTGCCGTTTAAAAAAGACCCAAGCTGTCTTGGCGACTCATACCACATCGCTCGAAATCGGCTTCTTGGTCTAGAGAAAAAATTAAAGTAAGATGTTGATCTACACAATCAGTACTCAAATTTCATCGAGGAATATAAACAACTTAATCATATGGTTCGCATTAAAAACTCTTCAGAATCGCGGAATTTCATCCCTCATCATTGTGTCACAAAGCTCGATAGCTCTACCACCAAATTGCGGGTAGTGTTCGACGCGTCGTGCCGAACGTCCAGCGGACTATCCCTTAATGACGTATTACGAGTTGGCCCCACATTGCAAGACGATTCAGCTACTATTTTGATTAGAGTTCGGCAGATATAGCCAAAATGTACCGGCAAGTTCTTATCGACAAGCAAGATACTAAATGGCAAACCATATTTTGGCGACAATCAAATACTGATGAGATTGATTCCTACGAGCTGCTAACTGTGACATATGGAACTAGTAGTGCACCATATTTGGCGATAAAATGTCTCCGACAATTAGCTATCGAACAGGCCATACTTTTCCCAATGGCTCTACTGTCACACTTAGAGATTTTTACATAGACAACTTATTCACTGGCGCTTCAACTATCGAAGATGTTGTTCAAATCAAAAAACAGGTAACTGAACTATTAGAAAATGGTGGTTTCCCACTTCGTAAATTTGCATCAAACAATGAAAAAACTATTGAAGATGTTAAGGAATGCGATAAAGAAGAAATTGTAAGTTTCGGAAAAACAGAATATATAAAAGCACTTGGTTTGAAATGGTCTCCAAGGGAAGACTGTTTTTTGTTTAACTACAATGTACAAGACAAAGAGTTGAAAGTGTCAAAAAGAATAGTATTATCGCAGTTAGCAAGTGTTTTCGACCCCTTAGGCTTATTGAACCCAATAATAGTAAGTTACAAAATTTTAATGCAAGATTTGTGGAAGCTTAAAGTAAATTGGGACGAAAGTGTGCCACAAGAAATTTATACAAGATGGCTTAATTTCCAGAATGAGTTAGCTTCGCTAAATCACTTACGCATTTCTCGGTACGTACCTATTATCAAATCAACAGAAATTCCTGCATTTTGAGATGCCAGAACCCGAGCATACGGTGCATGCATTTACGCTGTGACCAATGTAAATGGTGAAGTCTTTTCGTCTTTACTATGCGCCAAATCCAGGGTAGCACCAACAAAGGAAATAAGTTTGCCAAGATTAGAGCTGTGCGCAACACTTTTACTAGCAGAATTGTTACATTATGTTTTGAAGATATTCTCGTTGCAGCCGAGAAACATTCAGTGTTGGTCTGATTCGACCATTGCATTAACTTGGATAAAAGGTGAGCCATATCGTTGGTCACAATTTGTATCTCATCGCGTAACGAAAATTCAGAATCTGACTAAAAATTTCACATGGCGTCACGTTCCATCTTCGAAAAACCCAGCTGATATAGTTTCGCGAGGAGCGAAGGTTAAGGAACTAGTCGGTAATCAGTTGTGGTTTTGTGGCCCAGAATTCATCAAAAAGGACAAATATTTATGGCCAATCGCAACTTCTATTTGTATGGACAGCATACCAGAGCAACGTCACAAAATAATAGCATTAGCATGCACACAATCATTAGAATGGTTTAATAACCACAAACACATAAACAACTATAATAAATTCCTACGCATCGTGGTCTACATTCGTCGCTTTATTAACAAAAATTCGTCCACACAGCCAATAACATCTGAAGAAACCGAAGATGCTCTACTCTTCATATGTCGCCCAATACAACAAAATCATTTTGCTGCCGAATTAAAATCGTTTCAAACACATAATTACGTCGGTAATTCATCAAAAATTAAACAACTTACACCCTTTATACATAATGGTTTGATTCGTGTAGGAGGAAGAATAAAAAATTCAACTCTATCGTTTGATGCAAAGCATCCAATACTTTTACCATCCACACATCCATTCGTAACAACTATCATTCGTCATTATCACTTAGTAAATCATCATGCTGGTACGCAAACATTACTCAACACATTACGTCAAAAGTATTGGATTCTCAATGGGAAAAATGCTGTAAAAAGAATAATTCATGACTGCATATTATGTTATCGTTTTCGGCCTCAGATCTCAGAACAAATTATGGGCAACTTGCCGACTGATCGAGTCGTAAAATCATTTGCATTCGAAATTTCAGGCGTCGACTATTGTGGACCATTTTTGATAACTCAACAAATAAGAGGTAGGCCTCCAAGTAAGGTTTACTTGGCGGTTTTCATTTGCTTTGTAACCAAGGCGGTGCACATCGAATTAGTACCCGATTTGACGACAGCGGCATTCATCTCATCGCTAAAAAGGTTCTTCGCTCGTCGCGGCAAATACCGGATTATATACTCCGACCATGCTACCAACTTCGTTGGCGCTAACCGTGAGCTAAAACAAATGCTCACTTTAACACACAACAACACATTAACGATGTTGAAGCTTCATGCCGTAATAATGGAATAAGTTGGAAATTTATACCATCCAGATCGCCACACTTTGGGGGGTTATGGGAGAGTGCAGTTAAGCAAGGTAAATATTACATTCGGCGCTGTATCGGTAATCACATTCTCACCCATGATGAGTTACACACTGTTTGCTGTCAAGCTGAAGCTATCATTAATAGTCGCCCACTTACACCACTATCTAGTGATCCAAATGATCTCACCGCATTAACACCGGGTCATTTCTTATTGGTCGCAATCTTACAACAGTTGCAGAACCGGAGTGTTGGTTTTACAATTTGAACGCATTAAAACGATACCATTGTATACAATCTATTCAACAACAATTTTGGTGTCGCTGGCATAATGAATAAATTCAACAATTACAACTTCGATTAAAATGGAATCACCCATGCTCAAACCTGCAAGTGAATGAATTGGTTCTACTAAAAGATGAAAACTCTACACCATTGAGATGGCCTATTGGACGTATTTTACAAATAAGTCAAGGTGATGATGGAAGAGTACGTGTAGTCACGGTCAAAACAGCAGATGGCATCCACAAAAGAGCAATAACTAAAGTATGCAAGCTTCCAATTGAGTCGGATAATACCATCGCAAGCAGAGCTTCCGATAAGGGGGCAGAATGTTAAGAAGTTTCACTTTTGCGTCATCGCCTCACAAAGTGTTAATACAATAAGCACCCTCGTAAAATCAAAGAGTAAAGACGAACAGCAAGAAACTGGCTTGCATTATTGTTACCGCATTCTTTCATTTGTTTAATTATGCAGAAGTTCATGTATGTATATATATAAAACTGTAATTATGTAGATCATGAGTCGTGTGATTTAACAGTTATCGACTATGTACATAAGTAAAAGAATGCCAAGAACTTAAAAGGCAATACTTTAAATTAATATGCAAATAGAGATCCATTCGTGAACTTCGTTCTGCGCATAACCCAATTAAAATTTTCTTAGTAAAAAATAAAATACTTCAAATCAATATTGTCAAGTAAAATAGTCAAAGCCAAAGGCTGAATTTGTAAAATAAAACTATATATAAGGAGGATTTCATCCGCTGAAATAAAATTTAATGAAATCAGAAAAATTGTTTTTATTTTGTTCCAAAAGGATTTTCGATTGTTCAATTCGGAACAAGGCGCTAAAAAACGCTTTAGCGTTAACAGTCTAAATGGAGTCAAAATGAGAAAGCAACACCATGATTAGTTAAGAGACACTGGTATTGTGGTAAATACATAAATTAAAATCGAACGAAATTATTTCTTGACTAATCGTGATGTGAAGTGTGTGCCATTATCTGTAATCAGTACTTTAGGGACCCCATACCTGGCGACAATACGTTCCCGAAATGCTTTTATCAAGCCTTCGGAGGCGGCTTTTCTTAGCGGTATTCGCTCATTCCATTTTGTGAATTTGTCGAAAAATACGAGAAGCATCGTACATCCGTGCTTAGAACGTGGAAGGGGACCTACAAAGTCTGCGCATACGGTTGCCCAGGGTTCCTCTGGGACGTGTGTGAGCATTTCTCCTGCGGGCCGTTGCTGCATGACCTTATGTCGTTGACAGGATTCACATTTTCTTACATACTGGCTAATATTTCGAAACATCCCCGGCCAATAATAACTCAGGGCAATTCTGTTTCCAGTCTTGCGTATACCAAGATGTCCGGCGGTTGTGTGATCGTGATTCTCCTCTAATATGCGGCGTCTCAATGGGGTGTCAACACACAATTACCAAGGAGTGGTCATCTAGACCACGTGGGAAATGTCGATATAGTTGACCATTCACAATACTATAATCTGGAAATTTCTCTGGTTATTCACTTACTTCTTTTGTCCTCTTACTTAGCCATGGGCATGATATGGGGGTTCGCTGGGTGCCTGCAACGTGCAACGTTTCTCGGGGTTGTCGTGATAAGGGGTCGGCCACCGTGTTCTGCTTGCCCTTTCTATATTTGATTGTGTAGTTATACTGGTAGCCCCCAAACAATGGCCAGGCATTCCTTTTCTGTTGTGGAATAATTCTGTTCAGCTTTGTTTAGACGACGGCTGGCGTAGGCAATTACTCGTTCCGACCCTTCCAGCTCTTGGGTCAATACTACCCCCAATCCGTAGTCACTGGCGTCGGTTTGTAGGGTAAACATTTCATTGAAATCGGGACAGGCCAACACGGGTGCCTCCGTTAATTTCTGTTTAAAGATGGTGAATGCTCCTTGTTGCGCAATACCCCAGCACCAATGCTTGCCTTTTTTAGTTAGCTGTGTGAGTGGTTGTGATATTGTTGCAAAGTCTGGGACAAATCTTCTATACCAGGACGCTACTCCTAGAAAACTGCGTAATTCTTTTACATTCGTCGGTGGCGGTATCTCCTTTATAACGGCTATTTTCTCGGGGTCTGTTTTGATCCCCTCACCGCTTACAACATGACCAAGATATTTCGTTCCGCGTTTGAAAAAATCACACTTGTCAGGGTTGATCCGCAGATTTCCAGCCCTTAATCTTCTGAAAACTTCCTTCAAATTTGACAAATGTTCATTAAGGGTTTCCCCAATTGCGATAATATCGTCCAAATATGCAAAGGCGTGTGGCTTCATATCGGCCCCAATCACGCTATCTAAGGCCCTCTGAAAAGTAGCGGGTGCGGAATGCAGCCCGAATGGCATAACACGCCATTGATATAGCCCTCTGCCTGTTACGGCGAAAGCTGTATATTTCTTACTACCTTCCTCCATGGGGATTTGCCATTAACCATCTTTAAGGTCAAGGCTACTTACGTATTTGGCATTTCTTAGTCTATTCAAAATTGTATATATTCTAGGTAACGGATAAGCATCAGGTACTGACCTTTGATTTAACTGCCATACACATCCTAAGGAGCCGTTCGTCTTCTTGGCGAGAGTTATGGGAAAACTATATGGGCTTTTGGAAGGCTCGATGAATCCTTGCGCCAGTAGTTCGTTAACATCCTCGTCAATTATGGCTTGCATAGCAGGGTTTCGAGGCGCATCTGTTCTGATCCTCTGCATCTTGGCTTTCAAAGGTAACATTAGGGGTGAGCGTGGGTGAATGAATGGGATCTTGCTTTTGTGTCGCTAAAGACACCGGTATCATTGGGCCGGAAACCTTGGTGTTTCCCTGACGTTCTGTTGTACAATTCTTGAAGGTGCAATTAGTAGACAGTCCCGCACAGCGTCAAAACTTCACAAAAACTCCAGGCCTAGAAGAAGATGTTCACTACATGCCGACATTAGATAACACACTTCCTAGATTTTTTTCCCAGGATAACACGATATCGTACACCCTGGGTCACCTTCGTCATAGACCCGTCGGCTAAGAACACTTTTAGTTGTCGTTTGACTATTTTGGGCTTACCTCTTAATTTGGGAACAAAATCTGGATTATTAAAATTTCGCGAGGCTCCAGTATCGATGGTAGCGGTGATCAGTTCATCCCCGATAATTATTGTTGCCGTGATTCGCGTTTCTTCGGAGTTTAAAGATGTTTTGTTTGATGAGGCGTGTTTTGTGGGAGGGCTGGCTTGCCTCAGTTCTGCTGCCCTCCGGTTTGGTTTCCCGAATTTCGTGAGTTATCATAACATCTATCTGCCCGGTGGCCCTCCTTGCCGCAGGATCTACATATAATGTGTTGGCGTTTATTAATACCTTGAGCTGAAGACGATGTAGGCTGGTCTACTTGGTCATTGCGCGTATTTTTAATATGTTCTAAGTCTTCTGCCAGAGCCATGAGTTCTTGGATGGATGTGAAGTCTTTTCGACGGATATACCATTGGTAATCTGGATGAGAGTTCCTGAAGATTCTCTCTAGCTGTTATTCTTTACTAAGGTTCGAATGTCTCATAAGATTTTTTAGCGCAAGCACATAATCTTTAAAAGGCTCTCTGGTGCCTTGTTTGCGTTTATGGATTTCATCATCAAGACTCTCGTAGCAATGTGTGGGGAGGAAAAATCTACAGAAATTTATTTTGAAACTACTCCAGGTACTCCAGAATTTATTATTATTTCGATACCAGGCCAACGCACGCGCACACAAAAGTTCTGGCATAATTTTTGGGAGTTGGTCCAGTGCAATTCCGTACATTTGTGATAGCTCCTCAATGCGTTCTATTATTTCCAGTGGGTCATGTGTGCCATCGTACCGTAATCCCAACTTTCTTACCTGATCGATAATTTGCGTCCTACATTCCATATCCGGAGTTTTAGGACGTTCATGATGGTCGTGCCCAAAACTGACACTTGGTTCTTCCTTAGCTGGAGATCTGGGCGGTTCTTTGTTTGCTGGAGGCTCCAGTTGCTTGAGTGGTGGTGGACTGGCTTCATGTTATGTTTGTATTTCTATTAAACGTTTCAACTGTTGTGGACTCTGTTCCGTACCAAGGAATTTCGCCCATCGTCGTCTGAGCTCCTCCACATTTCCCGTGACATCTAATTGAAATTCTGTCAGATATTGCAAAAGGTCATCCCGTTTAAGGGAATATGCCCACGATGTTTTCAACATCTTTACTGTGGATATTTCAGTAAAATCTTGTTGATCGGAATATTCAGAAGTTTTCAGTACTTTTCTAATATTCTGGTTCGTATCACTACCTAGTGTTCAAAAGTGTCTTGATATATTAATAAACTGTCCTTGTTTTTTTTATCGTAGAGATGGTTTCCATTAATTTTATATATTAATATAATTTTTAATTATCAAAAAAATTTACAGACTTTGAAATGAGTTCACTGCTTGTCATATAATAGACTATTTTCTGGGGAATTAAAAAAAAAGATTCAGCAATATTTTATGTTTATGCGTACCGTACAGTTGCAAATTCTGTATGTATTATTTTTGTGTTATTATTCATCTCCAGGCAAACTTGTTGATGGTATGTATTTGAAATATATATATATATATATATATATATATATATATATATCTTTTTCCCACACCTTCTCTTTCACATTTGTGCGAAAAATCTTCTTCACTCTAGATTATTACCTCACTGTTCTCCTTGTATGGTCATGTGATCACTCAATTATTTCATTGTTTACAGCACAGTTTTTTTTACAATTTGTCATTAGTCTTTAAGTTGAATTATTAAGTCGTAATAACCCGCTCTCCTTACGGTAGAAAACTTTAAGAAACCAAACACTCGATCATGGTGAACTCTCTTTCATTTCATTGTCCCTGCTCGGGCGCCATTGTAACGACACATTCCTGCTCTATGCTGGGGCAGGCGCGCGGCTGCCAGGGTCCGTTACAAATATTTATATTTCTTCTGATGAAAGAGTAGAATCATCTTTAATTTTCTCTTTAATAAATGTATTTATTCGCAGTTCTCTTAACCTAGCTGTATATGTCATTTATAACTAGACTCTGACACCGACAACACGCTTCCGTTAAACACACGTACGCAACCGAGTGGTCTCTCTAAATAAATGCTCTCGCCTGACACCGCGCTATATTTATGCTTATGAGGAATTTGGCAGACGCTCTTTAGGCGGGAGAATAAAATTCTACCTCAGCCCGCCGAAGTTAAACGTTCTTCCTTCGCTCTTACGCGCTAACCGCACTGGAAGGTCCCGTAGAAATCGCAGCACGGCGACGACGAACTTACAGACTAATAGTCAACGAGACAGGGTGAACAAGGTTCTATCCTGCCTACGAATGACAAAGCCCGCAGCAAGACACGGCAGAGGGAATTTCTTCTACTGAGGTGGTGAATAAAATTCTATCTCACCCAATTAGAAGCGACCACTTTTACTTCGTTTGACTAGTGGAGTTAAATTGAATAATATTCTGGGTTAACTCTACACGTCTTACCAAGTTGCTGGCCGGCGACTCACTGATCCTCTACTTGTAAATCAACTGTCTTATATTATCCCCTTGTGCATGTAGTGTCGTCGTTGAACTTACGAATCTACAGCCTCATGGTGTTTGTTTACACATACATAAGTAATCCATCAGCTGTTGAGGACAGCACTGTTGTAACATTTAATAATCTCTGATCTATATTGCCCTGATTTGGTGTCAGATGGCGCCATATAACGGTCGTTAATATTTTAAACTTAATTTCTAAATTTCTATAATATAAAGTATTATTTATCCATAAAAGTAAACTCAACATTAGTAATTCAATGTTCCAGGTTGGTTTAAAGTATAGTAACAATTCTTTATCATGGTCTAATAACAAAATTACTTATTTCAAAATGGCAATAATACATAAGGAGAAGTATTGGCAAAGAAATAACTAACTTACAGGATTCATATGCGCCAAAAACGAACCCTGACTTTTGGCTTGTCACAATATATAGATAATTTTATTTGACATTGCGAGATCTGCGAGGGCTTTTTTCCCCACCTACCATCCCAATTGTACATTTGCAGTACGTCGTCTGAAAACGCCACGGATTACTGCATTAATATCGTCTGATTTAAATATATTTATGGCCTTCATATTAAGTAAAATTTTATTACCATTGCTTGGGCGAAATCCTCAGCCTTTATCTTTTCTTCCATTACTTCTGTTTCTTCCAATGTTTTAATTGGAAGCATGGTAGTGACTTCGTGTATTTTTTTATCTCCTTTTTCTCCCGTCATGCGGCATACCGAGGACTCCACTTTTCGTGGCACCACCTTACACTCCATAAGCGCATTTGTTGGGGCCATTAATTCAGGTTTCAGTGAATGATAAAAAAAATTCATTAATGACATGACAATAGTAAAATTCTTACATTTCTGTCCATCTGTTCTATCCTATTTGCTATAGCCTCCTGGTTGGGGACTATAGTCGACTGCCCATTGATCAGGATATGCTGGTTGTAAGCAATATTGTCTATTTTGTTTTCAATAGCTTGCATCTGCTTTAAAATAGTAATGATATCAGAAAAAAAAAATTAATAAAAGTTGTTAATAGGTATTCTGATAATGTTTATAATAATTGATTGATATATACCTTGATTTTGAGTAGCGGTGTTCGTTGTTTTAGAAATTCGTTTCTGGCTTGGACCACTGAACCCCACATCACAGTCTTCGATGTTTTTAGTAATTTTTTAGCTTGTTTTATTGATTTTATTAAAAATTTTTAATTAAATTACTATTTAGTGTAATTGCAAAACACTATCTTCATTCGCAACTATATATGCTCCACTCTAACATATATGTTAGAAATGGACAACAAATGCGATATTTTCGCCTACGTTACCACTAGCAAAATATTTTTCTATACACCATTTTATATCCTAAAAATCTCCGAAATACCGTAAATTCATTTGTATACAAACTATATTATTGTGACAATAAATAAATAAGTAACAAAAGTATAATCAATAACTTTTCATAAAACTTGCATTCAAACGATAATTAAATGAATATGTACATATACGACTATTATTAAACAAACAACATGCATTACAAGAACCATCCTTCAAATTTCACGGCGAAAACAAAACAATGGCAATATCGTTACCATAAATTCCATATAAATTTGCTTCATATGCGTTAGTGAAAAAATTTTGTGTGTGTGTTAGTTTCGGTTAGTCTTTTCTTGCAGGGTAGTAACACTTCGGTGTGAGTTGTAATTAATTTGTTTCTACACAAACAAAATACATATTCTTTACCCAACATTAATACAAACAATTGTTAAGCTCCTTTTCTCATTCACATACATATTGTTTTTAAGAACAATGCGTTTGAGGTCGTAAAGCAAAAATGCTCACATTTCGACGAAAGAGATTCTAAGTAAATGGGTTTGGTTATGGACGAAATGATCATAAGAAAAGAGTTAAGGTATAATCAGAGTTTAGATTTAATAGATGGACACGAAACAATAGGTTTTTTAACCCGGCGTCATGCAGGTTGGGTCATTATGACCCATATGCTCTTAAATTTCTGTGTAACTATTTTCAACGTTTTGTGACGTTGTCAAATTTCTCAGTAGCTGGAGTGTATCGTTTTTGCATGTTGGTTATTACTTCGTTTCAGTTGGTGATTGAACGTGAGCAGAGATAATTGACCGTCAATTAAGAAAAGGTAAATATGACCCAACCTGGCCGTCGGCGTATTGAGATTTGCTCTGAATAAATAGCTCCTTATTCCAATACATACTCAAACTCTTTTCAGAAAGATAAATAAATTTACACTTTTTAATATATAATTAACACCCATGTGATGAATTTAGCAATTATTTATTGTTTTGTTTTTTTAGATTTTAAGTTTATGGCATTAGACTGAAGTTCCTTATATTTTTAAGTTCGTTTATTGTTTTTTTTTTTTACTCCTAAATTAAAAAATTGAAAACAGTTTAAATATCTTATATATTGCATATAAAAAGCTAAAAGAGTCGGTGTTTCTTTTATCACCTGCCCGACGCCGGATTAAGAACTAAAGTATTGGTACACATACGTGTGTTTTTAAGGTAAAATCATTGTTTTCTAATTTGAGTATAATTTGAAAAAATTCGCGTGAGATTCGCAACTCAAGTTTTTAGCAGAACTGTTACAGCTGCTATTAAAACAATATGCTGAAGTGGCCCTTTCAATATTTTTAAATGGTATAAAGACCACTCTTAATTCAATCCATTTACTGGTTAATGTTATTTTAAAAAAGGAAGTGATTTATATTATTTCATGACGAAAATTCTTAATCAAGACCAGTTAGGAAATATATTTTCTGAACTGCGGCAAAAGGAAAGCAAAAAAAAAACAACCCTTCCGTAGCCGAGTTGAATATTATTTTTGCAAAAGTTATGGCTGCTAAAATTATTCAATCAAGTGTTTTTAGTAACTGTGAAGTTGAACAAGACGAGATATGTATGTTTACCAAAAAGTAATGAATATATATATATATATATATATATATATATATATATAGATACTATATATATATATATATATATATATATATATATATATATGTATATATACATATTTATATATATATATATATATATATATATATATGTATATATACATATATATATATATATATATATATATATGTATATATACATATATATATATATATATATATATATATATATATATATATATGTATATATACATATATATATATATATATATATATATATATATATATGTATATATACATATATATATATATATATATATATATATATATACTCTTCAAGTGAACATACTAAAATATGCTCTGATGGAAGGGTTGTTGTTGATTTTGGCGACGATGTAAAGGGTGATCTACAAAAGACGCTACAAAAGTAGAGCAACAAGGACAGCAAACGACGCCGTATTTCTTGCAGCTCTTTTGACATTTCTCTTTATTAAGGTTTGCCATTTTGTTATGGAAAGATATACGAGCCAACAACGAGTAGAAATTAATTAAATTTACTACCGAAATTCGGAGTCAGTGGGCTCAACGTTAAGAGCACTACGTCCAGTATATTTCTGGCTGAATGGCTGCGTCAATAAACCAAATATGCGTTATTGGTCAGACAGCAATCCAGACGTACTCCATGAGTCATCATTGTATCCCTAAAAAATTACGGTTTGGTGTGGTTTATAGGCCGGCGGCTTCATTGGGCCGTACTTCTTCCGTGATGATCAAGACCGGCACATTACTGTGAATGGGAATCGCTACCGTTCAATGATAACCGAAATTTTTTGGCCCCAATCGGATGATATGGACATGTAGTTCAAATAGGACGGCGCCACAAGCCACACAGCGAATGTCACAATCAGTTTATTGGAAACCAAGTTTGGAGAACATGTTATTGACGCCGAACCGTCGAAAATTGGGTTCAGCGTCTGGACTTCTACAAGCGTGCCCGTGGTGGCCATGCAAAAGAAATCGAATTCCATACATAACGGCATTAAACTTACTTTCACAAAAATAAATAATTTAATTAATATCGAAAACCGTTTTCGTTTTATTAAAATAAAACTTTTGTAGCGTTCTTATTGAAAAACCCTATATATGCAGATTACTTTTTAGAACATATTTTTAATAATTATGAGAATATAAATTTTGAATTGGTTTCCATGAGAAACTTCGTTAAGTATGTTGCATTTAAAATTGTGCCAAAATTGCAATGTGAAAAATACTGTAATGAGCTTAGGAACATGCCTGAAATTTTAACCGCTCCAAGCGAGCTTTTTGTATTCTTTAAGAATTATCAGTCGCTGACAGATTTTGGAAATTTAGCTGCTCCATCAGACAAACTAATGGATGCAAGTAATAAACATATTTTAATATATCACAATATCTTTAAAACTGAACCGGAACGAAATGGTGTTAAATAATTTATTATAGACTTGCACAAACGTTCAACCCCAGAATGGTTAAGTGTTGATTGTTTTCACTATAAATATCAATTATTGGACTTTTAATTATTGGTCCTCCTTCGAAAGCACTGCTTTTGGGCTATAGAAGTAATAAAAAGAAATATAACAAAAAAAAAATATAATAATAATAATTAAATAAATGCTAAATATTAAAATAAATAAAATATTACTGATAATAATAAAATTCTTTTTCTATATAAACATTTTTGAAAAAGTTTACATATATATTTTTATTAAAATCTCCAACTCTCTTGATTACCAAAATAAATGTATCCTTTTTTATATTATATTTTACAGAAAACCTAAATGTTTTAGCTTAACGTAATACAATTTATAGAAAGGGTTATTGCGGGTGACCATTTCATATGAATAAAAAAACTAATTACTATGATTTTCTTTGAATTCCTTAATAAGTTATTTCTAATACAAAATCAATTCTTCTATTTTAACAAAGCGAATGCATTCAAAATATTTCATTTGTATTGAATTAGTTTATATTTCAATTCAATTCATATTTAAGCAAAATTAGTTCATTTAAAATAAAACAGGTCAATTCTTGAACGATTCACAGGTCCACAAAAAAAAAATCATTCAATAACAGCTCCGCCGTCTAAGAAGAATTTTGGCGCTAATTTTGTAATTTACTAATGCAAACGAATCACCTGCGCCAATATATATATATATATATATATATATATATATATATGTATATATATATATATATATATATATATATATATATATATACATTTTATATGATATATATATATATATATATATATATATATATATATGTATATATATATATATATATATATATATATATATATACATTTTATATGTTATATATATATATATATATATATATATATATATATATATATATGTATATATAAATAAAAAATATGTATACAAACAATTTTTATATGATATGTATATCATAATATGTATAATATATATATGTATATCATAATATATATATATATATATATATATATATATAAATATATATTATAAATTTTTTCGTGCTTGTCATGCCCTATCTTATATACATAATCTTTGGTTATATCAATCAGAGTCAAAATGAACGTGCTGCCAAGTACATATAGCCAGCTTGTCGTTAATCTTGATTCTTAATTTGAAACTTTGTAACAATATGTTATGCATGGTACAATAATCAGGTAACACCACTAAGTTCAGCTGCTTCATGTTATTATACCCTTCACAAAAAAGTGAAAGGGTATATTTAAGTTTGTCATTCCGTGTGTAATTTCTTCGATATTAATATGCGACCACAAACAGTATATATATTCTGGATCCTTATCAATAGCGATGATGATTGGGCGATGTCTGTCTGTCCGTCTGAGTGTACTTGAAATCGGTTTTTAAAACATATATGAACCAAAAAGCAACTAACTGTCAGGATTAAGATGATTATAATTATAACACAAGACCATTCGCTTTGACTGATTTTATTTAAGTGTCCTCTCATTCGTTAAATCATACCATTTCATGTTTCTTAAGAGCTACCAGATTACAGATAAATGCGTGTGTTGAGATCTACATAGACCATATGATGTTTTATGTTATGACATAACCCTGTGCTTTTTACTAATTAAAATGAATTTTTTTTATTCTGGCAAAATAAAATTGGTATCGAACATTGAAAAAAAAAAATCAAAATTTCGATTCCAGGGCTGGATAACTGCAATATATTGTGATGCATTAGAGTGAACAAAATGGTTACAAATGTATATAAAGTTTTTCTTTAATAAAACTATTTTATGATTCATTAAGAGCTGCCTTGGTAAAAAACAAGCAAAAAATTAATTTTCGCTTCCAGGCATCGGAAATTGAAATTGTTTTATGCATAAAAGTAACCAGAAAGACAACTGACGTTTTTTATTTCCTAATAAAAACCATTTTTTAACTCAGAAAACACAAACTTGGTTCTAAGATTTAAAAAAATCAACATTTTGATTCCAGGGTTGGACAACCGCAACATTTTGTGATACCTGAACGTGACCAAAATTGTTACAAATTTTAAGTTTTTTTAAGTAAAACTATTTCGGGCCTCATTAAGAGTTACGTTGGTATAACAACAAAAAAATAGATTTTCGCTTCCAGGGATGGGAAATTTAAATTTTTTATGCATAAAAGTAACAAAAAAGCAACTAACGTCGTTATTTTTTCTAATTAAAATTATTTTTTAATTAGGAAAAACAATAATTTAAATTTTATTTAGAAAGTACAAAAATTAAAATTTCTATTCAAGGATTGGATAGCTGAAATATTTTATGATAAATGAAAGTGACTAAGTTGTTTACAAATTTTAATACATTTGTACATAAAACTATTTCACGCGTTATAATAAGTTGCATTGGTATAAAGACAATTCCAGGGGTGTAAGATATTATACATAAAAGTTACCAAAAAGACAACTAATTAAAACATATTTTAATTCAGAAAAATAAAATTCGTATCAAATATTTATAGTAAATTAAAATTTCCGTTCCAGAGTTATATATTTGCAATATATTGTATCATTGTGTTGCCAAAATGGTTAAAATTTGTAGTTTGCCTTAATTAAAACTGCTTTATAGATTATGAATTGGTAAAAGAAATAGGACAAATTAAAATTTCGTTTCCAGGGGTGGGAAATTTTTAATATTTTTTATTTATAAAAGTACTGAAACTATTTTATAAATTAGAAAGCACAAAATTTTTACTTAAAAATATATGTAATGCCAGACGTACGATGGCGAAGGGTATATAAGATTTCGCACAGCCAGATATAGCACTTTTACTTGTTGAATGTAAAATTGTAAACTTTTTTTTTGAAAGTTCATATATGTACACTGCCGACCACTTCAATAGGTTCACTATATTCATTGCATTCAAATTAATTCTTTTTTCGAACATTAATTATGTTTATAATTATATTTTATTTTAAAATGGAAAAGTATTGAATTGTGGGTCATTAAAATGAAAGAAATTGTTTCTATAATAAATAACTGAATTTTAATAGCTTTTTTCAGAACTAATATGTTTATGGACATAATTTTTTGTGCCGCTTGAATAGGCACAAAACCTCAACAAAAAAAAATCTTCTGTATATCAAACTTTTTTTATTTTTCAAGATTTTTAATATGTTTTTTTAATGATTTAATAATGAGTACATCCACCCGTATTCGATATAACTTCATAAATACGATTGAAAGCGAGTTATAAAGGTTTTTTTTTAAATTACTTCCCACACCATTACATTTCCGTCACGACTTAGGTAACATTCTAGCTTACGTAGGCTAAGAAAATAATAGTTATATCCATCTGGACGTTTCAAATTAAACTTATTTTCGTCTGAGAAAGCAACACGTTGCCATTCATTTTTATCGCTCATAAGTTCCCGTGCAAACTGCAGCCGTTTCGCTTTACGAATAGCACTCAGCGATGGCTTCTTTTAAATATTTAATCTTTTTATATACTTAGCACTTCGAATTATTCGCATTACAGGGTTTATGCTATCTGCTTTACCCAATTTTTTGCCTACTTCTTGCAGCAGAATCGCTCGAATATGAGGCAGCTCTAATAATAGCCCTTCTGTCCGCAATCACAAACTGTGTTCGTACGTCCCTTTATGTTATTTCCGTAATTGGACATATTTCTTAAAAAACTGCTTCGAACATTCTAGCTGCGACCAAGTTTTTCTGCGATATATCGATGACCTAAGCCAGTGTCTTTAAATTCTTTAATTTTACCCTTTTTTTCTTCTTTTAATTGCTTGCTGCGCCCCATTTTCAATAAAATTTTAAAAAAAGTATGTCAGTAACTCACAAACGTATAAATTTAGAATTATACCATCCAAGGTTAAACGCAAACTAGTTTTATTCTAAATGAGCCTATTCAAGTAGCATACAACTTTCACGTGTTTTTACTGCATTTTCAAGTAAAAGCAAGAAATGACCATTTATTTATATTTTATCGTTGTTTTTTGCATTTTAAACTCTGATCATTTATAGTATCCCTTATTTTGAGTTTAAAAAATTTTTTTCTTAAAGTTTATATTAAGAAAAAGTTAAAATGTAAGTGTAAAAATTAGTGAACCTATTCAAGTGGCCGGTAGTGTAACTGTGGTTGTGTATGCACTTTCTTAGTGAAAAATATTTTATTGAAAATATATAATCAATTTCAATTAATTCTTTCAGCCCCGTATAATTTTGGGCGTGTAGTAAAAATTTTCTTAGGTATGTATATATGTACAAATATATATATATATATATATATATATATATATGAATTTTTTTTAATTTTTCCAAAACTACTTTTTTGCAAAAATTATTAATGCGTGTAGTCACTAAAACAAAGAGTTCGCAGCTCAACGTTATCATAGAATATTGTATGAAACTATGCACACACTTTGCAAAGACACCTACTCACCAATAAAAAAAAACAATGTTAAAAATATTTTAAACCCATCAAATAATAATCTTGCACTGATTGTCATAATACGTGAGGACGATTAAGGACATCAGTTTTTTATGAAATTGACGCAACACTCTCAGTACCTAGATGTATTTTTATAAATTAAATCTCTAAAGTCTAAATTATCTTAAATCTATTTGTTACAATATTGTTATCAATGAGGGTACGAGTGCCAAACCGATGGCAACACACTTTTGTTAGGCCTCTGTGTTGCCGTTTGACCATTTTCTGAATTTTTTGCTCAATATGATTCGCATCACTGGCAAGAGAACACTTTATTTTTAGTCAAACAATCGTCTACGACTAAAAAGAATCAAGGCCGAGACAAATAGAATTTGTCATACGTTATCCGTCGCTATTTTCAACTGACGGCTAAGTTAAAATACACATTCTCTTACTTGGGGTCTACAACTGCAATTAACTCTGACATAATATTTGGGAGAACGTCGGCAGAATGAAAGAAGAGATTTCTTCTTGTTTGCCAAGTGGAATACTGCTCTTATAAGAATTCATAATTCATTGGCAGCCGTGGTGAAAGTGTTTATTATTTGCCGAGAAATCGTTTGATAAAATTATTGGTGTTTTTTTAATTGTTTGCGGAGAGAATTAAACTGTAAAATAATTGTGTCTCGTTAATCTAAAGGTATGTAAGGCCCAATTTACATGAAGAATTTTAATTCATGAATATTTTTTACTTTTCTTTCAAAACATCTTCTAAAATCCTCTAGCACTTAAACTGTGATTTATAATTCATGTATATTTTTATTTCAGGGTTGATTTTTTTAACTTGTAATCGCTTAATTTTCTTTGTTTGATTATTCTTATTTTAACATTGTGCTTTATAGACAAGAATTTCGAGAATGAGTGCAAAAGGAAATAAAAAAATTCATGAAAAACAGAAATCATGATGTTTTTTCTACTGCTACTTCGTCTCTATACCGCTCACCCTCAAACAAAAACAGCATGAATAAAATTCATGAATAAAATTCTTCGTCTAAATTGGGCCTAAGTAAGTATACATATGCATTTCTTTTGTATCATATGTGTGAAAAATTTCATTTTTGAATTTTTTGCATCAATAGAATAAAATGGGTGTCCAAAAAAGTTATGCTATGCTGATGGCATTAAAAAATCTCAAAGAGCTGATGGATATTATCGACGGAGAAGAACAAACTCTTATGGAGCGTCAATATTAGGTAAAACCATTTTTGGAGAAGAGGCAGCTCCACAATGTAGAAGCTCATATTCCGAAGGATATACTTTGGGATACACTACAGGAACTTTTGCCGTTTGAGAGTGGATGACTTCGAAAATCTATTATCCATGGTGTGTAACAAGTAATTTTGAATATTTTGACCGATAGTAATTCAAGAATATATTAGATTATAGGTGCAAGATATATAAAGAAGCAAAATACCGTCAGGAGAGATGTGATACCACCAAGAACACAGTTAGCAATAACATTACGTTATATAGCTACAGGGGACTCTTACAGGTCTTTGGAATTTTTTATAATTTTAATTATAAAAATTTCCACAGTGTTGTGATTTTAGCTGTAGTGGATGCTCACAGTAGATTTATATATGTTGATATTGGTGGAAATGGGAGAGCATAGGACGTCGTCCTTTTCAAGAACAGGACTTTGTACTCAAACTTGAAGTCTGGAAAACTAAATATAACCCAAGATGAAAATTTGCCGGGACAGCACGTAAAAAAATCATATATTTTTTATTGGTGATGACATTTTCGAAACTGACCACAGCCCAAGAAGTTTTTAATTATAGACTGAGCCGTGCAAGAATGTCAGTAGAGATGGCGTTTGGTAGATTAACCAGTCGATTTCGTATATTTCACAGGCCTATAGAAGTCGAACTGAAGACTTGTGATCTTGTTGTAGCAGCTTGTTGTGTTTTACATAATATGCTAACAAAAAATGTACAAGATTTGCCGAAACAAAATCAAGAACGAATTGTGCAGGAGTTGCCACTAACTGTAGAACCATTACCCGTTCAAAAACATCAAATTCCAAGGTTTGCAAATGAGATGAAAATTTTAAAAAATACCTAATTAGCGAAAGCGACGTCCCATTCCAGTGGCAAAAAAATAAAAAAACAGGTTGCAAATCCTATATTTGTTGAAACGGAATAAAAATTTGTCTATTTTCCCTATATTAATATTTGTATAGGCGAAATTGTTCTAACTTAGTTAAAATCTCAGAGAGACATGATGATAAATATTCCTAGGCACAAAGGAAGTTAACATCAGTTTTATTCAACTTACACAGCAGAGCAGAACAGCTGTTTTCGAAAGTCGCTACACTTTCATCTTCAGTGCTCATGTGTATATTTTGTTTATCACCACTGTTTAGGTGGCTTAGTTGAATGTGATAACAGTTTTCTATTTACACAAATTTTATTGTGAAAAACAATCCGAGAACTGTATCAACCTGATGTTAACACTTGTGTGTTATAATACCTGTGTTACCATTTGATTATTTTCTTCATGTCCCATTTTTCTGAATTTTTTGTTTTTCCAATTTTCATTGGTAGCTCAAGCCAAAGCTTAAATTGTATGTGATTTTATTTTTATTGAACATTTTTATTTTTGCTATATTAATATTTGTATAGGCTAAATTGTTCTAACCTAGTTAAAATCTCAGAAAGACATGATGTTAAATATTCCTAGGCACAAAGGAAGTCAACATCAGTTTTATTAAACTTACACAGCAGAGCAGAACAGCTGTTTTCGAAAGTCGCTATACTTTCATCTTCAGTGCTCATGTGTATATTGTGTTTATCACCACTGTTTAGGTTGCTTAGTTGAATGTGATAACAGTTTTCTATTTACACAAACTTTATTGTGAAAAACAATCCGAGAACTGTATCAACCTGATGTTAACACTTGTGTGTTATGATACCTGTGTTACCATTTGATTATTTTCTTCATGTCCCATTTTTCTGAATTTTTTGTTCCATTATACATTAAGTCAAACTTTTTTGGTTTGAATTTTATACTTAAGTATATGTGAACGTTTTTCCAATTTTCATTGGTAGCTCAAGCCAAAGCTTAAATTGTATGTGATTTTATTTTTATGGAACATTTTGTCTATTTTCTTTTAGCAATTCATTACCAACTTATTTGAATTTAATTGTTATAATTATGAAAACAATTAATTTAAAATTTAGATAATTCGTAACGAATGAAAATAAAAAAAGAATGATTCATTTACAGCTCTGATTTACATATATTTTTATTTACCTTGTTTATATTTCGGTAAACACGTTTACAAATAAGTTCGAATTGTAATACATCGAAATTCATCTGTTCATACAACCAATATTATTATATAGAATGAAATTTGTTCATAAAGAAATGACTTTGGTTTTTATTTAATGTTATAAAGACGTTAGATTTTTATAAAATTTTCTAATATAATACAAATGTTTTTAAATTACGCTGTACAACAGTGGTTTAATAAAAATAAATATAATTCATTAACATGCCACTGTACAACAGTGTTATAACAAAAATAATATAATTCATTGTTTTAATATTGAATGTTCATAGAGAACGAGATCACAAAATTGATTAGGTAAGTTTTCAAATTCAGGTCAAAGTTTAGAAAATTTATTGTTAATTAGGACACTAAAGACGAATCTGCACTCGAAACTACAGATTCAAGCCAATATAGAGTGAAACTAAAATGTCTTACTTGTGCTGAGTAAGAATTTTTATAATTTAATTTCGTAGAAGTAAACACAGGTACACAAGGTCCAGGAATGGAGCTACGAAAAGTTGTTTGTTTCTGTTTCCGATTTTATAATTTTGATTTAACCCACTTGAGGAAGCACTTCTCCAGTTATGTTAATTTTAGTCGTCAATCTGCTTTCTTTTTGACACAATGTTATATCCCGAAAACCAAAATCACTTTGAAAAAGTACCTCAACATTTTCAATTGCAGATTCGAATTCATCACCCCAAATAACATAACAAATAACTTTCCGTAGCTCCATTCCTAGACCTTGTGTACCTGTGTTAACTTTTATGAAATTAAAATATAAAAATTGTTACTCAGCAAAAGAAAAACATTTTAGTTTCACTCTATATTGTCCTCATTTATGGCAGTTTGCAAAATATCCGTTTCTTTTGGTTAAGATAGTCTGAATCTCAGCCATGGCTTCAGCAGCTGATGAAAATAGTAGTTGCGTGAGTTGCAAAGAAATACATAGATTTGCCGAAAGAAGTGCGTGTACACTTCATCTTTTTTTGAACATGACATCATTGCGCATGACACATCCGCTTGACGCACAAATGCATCTATTGCCGAACTAAATTTTTCATCTCTTTCAAATCGTCTTTTTTTCGAAATTTTATTGAGATCAGTGGTTAATGATGACTTGAAATCAGAAGTTACTGAATCCACACTCTTACTTGAAACTAAACTTTCTTGGCTTTCTAAAAGATTCTCTTTGAATTCCAAAAAACTGTTGTCTAAATTAGCTTCTAGGGATGTGAAATGCTCTGTTCCGAATGACAATGTAGGTGTTTCTAGCTCTTTTTGCTTTAAAAAATAAAAATAATAACAAAAAAACTATGTCTTTTGTATGTCTTTATACGTTTAACTTACATTGATAAGATTACTTGTCGTCTTCCTAAACATTACGGCTGTATTAAGGAAATTTAGTTCTTCAAAATAAAATAAATGTGGAACATACAAATCTACTGAAGAAGATCCGGACTTTTTGGAAGACTCAATTTTTCTTCTTTCGGCGACATACGCAGACCGCAAGTTTTTAATTTTTTTTCCTAACTTCCTCTTTGCACATATTTTTCCCTATTTCCTGCCATGCATTCCTTTTTAGATCTGTCCGCTTATAGACGGAACTTTTTATGTCCCAAAGGCACGGAAATAAATTGATTACTTTGAAAATATCTTCGGAGCTCCATTCCATTTTACAATTATGGTGTTTAAGTTGCCACTGGTAAAATTTATATTATTTAAGTTGCAACTGTTATGTATGTACATATAAAATAGTCTTTTTAAATAATTTTTTCATACAACATTCACGAACAACTAAAGATTTTCAATGGCGACTTTTTATACACAAATACAAATCCATGTGCTTATTTGACAGTTCATCTCATAGGATTGTTGTTATAGGATTTGTTATAACAACGCTCTCATAAAAAAACTTATAAGATTCAGATAACACTAATTTGAAGTCTACACGTGACATAATTCTCTCTGCGATTGAATTTGACACTCTTATCTTACATATTATGTCACGTGTAGACCCTATGTTAGGAGCTTGATCACATACAATACTTCTACGTCAACGCAAAGTACAAAGTTCGGCAACTTTTAACTTTTGACGTACGTTGAGTACTTTGACAACTTCTCTCTATTTTTTTCAATACACGTTGGAACTTTTTCAAGCAAAATAACAAATAAAATAAGCTCAAAAATATCGTCTAACTCTATTGAAAATTTGTACTTGAATTAAATTTTATTTAAAAAAACATATTTGTATAAAAACAACTGATTTTCAATCCGTTAACAAAGTACTGACTGTGCCAACCTAATCCGTCAATGCGTTCATATCAGTTGAAAAATTCGACGCATAACGTATGACGGATTCTATGTGTCGGCCTTCAGGAAACGATCGCGTTCATCAAATAATCATCAAAACACCACCTGGGTATGTGTAAATTTATATATACGATATTCATATACATATATACATGTGATTGATTAAAAAGGAATTTTTACCATTTCTAAATTGCTTAAATATTTAAAGCGACTGTCTGCCTGTACTTATCAATAAATTAAAAGTTTTCGGTTAAGTTTTAATGTTGAAAGCAAGAACGAAATAAATGTTTATCCAAATTAAAATTAATGTATGCAGAACGCGCACTATATATTGTAAATAACTTCATACATATGTATTAAAAGGTTTCCACGAGTACCTAAGTGTTGGATTTGTGTATCTAAACTCAACGGAAACTAGTATATTATGGCAGCATATTTGTTTATTGAAACATATATTATGGTTAGTTTAGCATACACACTCTTAAACTTTTTCTGGAATTTACATTCATATATTGTATAAATTCCTGTTGAAAAAATCTTGTTGTTTAAAATTGCGTAAATTTTGATCGTACAGCAAAAAAACGAGAAATAAACATAATTTGTCCTATTTTAACCAAAGTACTTATTATTATGTAAAAATTGTCCCCTTTTAAACAAGTTTGCTTAAAAACATAGGCTGACTTCCAAAACGTTCGTATACAAAGTTTTTATACAGTATTGCTACTGTATTTAAACCAAATACACATGCAAAGTTCCGAAGCAATGCATCAACTATAAAACCGATGCCTTGCTTGCTATCTTACTGCCTTAGAAATGCTTGGCGGCGGCGACTTGAAATGGTATACATTGTATAATTATTGTAATGCGGTGCATTGCAATAATTACGCGTTTTTTTTTTTGTTTTTGTTTACTAGCTTTAAGTTAAAGTAAATTCTAAAAGTAAAACCTTTGAAATCGAGTAGCTATGATGGATTTAAAACGCATTTTAGATTTTTGCTATTTTTGTTACAAATGTGAAGTATTGAAACTTGTTGTAAAAGTTTGTTTTACACACAACATGATATTTTAAGTCACGATTACAACAATATATTCAAAAATTCAAATTTTGTCAGAAAGTACCCAACTTTGGCCCCTGTAAAATATTTTATACCAAAGGTCGAAGGCTCATTTTTTGAACAACTTTAAATTAAGATTTCGTTCATTAAGAAGCATAATCAATAAATATATTGATTAAATTTACTTTAGATACAAATGTTTTAATGAAGAAGACGTAAGTTTATGTAAGCTTTTATTTGATCTTTGTAAATTTAAAATTGTGAAATGTATGTTTGAAATCTTAAAACGATATATATAACGATTTATTTGCAATATAATTTTTTTTCTTTTAATTTTATTAAACATTTCTGCTAAATAGCCTTGAGCAGCTAAACTACTTCTTCTAGAAGTAGTTTAGCTGCTATATCTAATTCAGTAGAGTTGGTTTTCCATTTTTTTCGAATATTGGACATATAGGGATCTTATGAGCATAATAAAACAGTAATCAAATCTTCATTAGTACAACTTCTGCAAATTTTTCTTGTTCGCGAAAAAATCTGTAGATTTATTTCTTTTTTCTTGCGCTTCTTCAGATATATCTCCTATTGGCAGCATATTGTGTTTAATTATTTGCTTCCCATGGTACAAAATTTTATGAACAGTTCATGACATAGACCTCCATGAGTATTTTTCACTATAAAGTATAGCTGTTTTTTGCGTATTCTTAAAAACTTTTTGCATTTATCCTTCTGCTGCATGCTAGAACTTGTAATATAATGTTGAATCGGCTTATTAGTTCCAAATCTACATCTGTGATACATGCTGCAGTTACTGGATCTGAAAAAAAAACTCCTTGCTTTATTTCAATTATTTGTGTCTCCTTCTATGTTCCATGAAACTTATTCTCGCATGAAGAGGGGACAATTCAAATTCGTATGCTTCCTTAAAACTATCATCTTCTTGAATGGGATGGCCTAATTGACTTGATGTCTTTTGGCATATAACGAAGCTTGACGATGATTTTGTATCAGTCAAAGCTTGTGAAACTTTTCCATCAATCATTGTAAGACATATTTTAAAACTAAAGTAATGCTGACATTTCCAAGTTTTTTCAAGCGATCAGCATCAAGAGTATTTAACAACCGTTCGGCAGTGTATTCAAAAAGATCCTGCAATCTAATTTTTGCTGAACTGGAAGTGACAGTTATGTTATATCAGTTTGTGGAGGTAAACATTCTTTTTTGACAGACTAAATCCTTATACTCTGGGAAAATCCCAGAATTCTTTTCATTTGCCTGTTTCCTCAATTCCTTATAGTGATTTTTAGATAATTTTACAATCAAGAAACGAACACGTACACACGCGCACATATGAAGGAAGTGAAGACCACAGCACAAACAATAAACGTGTACCCAAGCACCCTTGAAGTATAGCTTTTCCAGGTATTTCTCTTCTAAATTTTAATGGATTTTATGGTGTAATGGCTGTTGCAGGACTTCTACCTGCAACAGCGCTTGTTATAAGTCAATGATTTGCGCCATAATTTGTTGAAATATGTTCTTTATTAGAGGCAGTTGTAAATATCAACATATTCATTATGCCCAAACGATTCCGAAAAAAATCTTTTTTAAACCTTTATCATAAGGGTATATTAAATTAAAAACCAAAATACTTTTCCACGTGAAATCCTTTTTTCATAAAAACCTTGTGATAAAAAAATAATTAAAAATTGAGCACAACAGGATATAAATTTTTTACTCCAAAATATTTGACCTTGCGACAGAAAAATTGCTCTGGTGCTCACGGTCGGATCATTCCGGGTATACAATGGGGTGTAGGAGTGAAGAGGAGAGTTCAGATAGTACTAGTCTCTAAAAGAACTTTTACGAACTTTAGAAGTTATGCTCTATTAAGTGGGAGGATTTAGAAAAAATTGGACCTTAAGAAAAAAATGTTTTTAAAATTAATTTCCAAAAGTTTAAAAAATTTTTTTTGCTACAAGCTTAGCTAACAATACAAAATTTATAAGAAATAACAACAATAGAAAATCTATTTTCTTTATAAATCTTTTAAAACAAAAAAGTTATAGGTGTTTAAAAATTAAAAATTAAGAAATTTCTCATATCAGCAAAATTATGAAAATGCCCATTTTGAATCACCCTGTTCACGGTACATTTTACAATTGGTGATAGTCAAAAAATGAGTTTTGGCCGCCTTCTCGCGAAATACTCCACTGTGCGGCGTTATGAAATATGATTGACGCTTTGGAAGTCAGCCATGTTGTTAAATTCTATCTGTTAGGTTGTATTGCTTTCAAAAGAATAAACGAAAATGTGGAAAATTTAATACATGACGTTTTCAATTATATCGGTTACTTTGATCTTTCTGTAAAAGTTAAGTAAAGTGTTTAAGTATTGCTGTAATACACACAACAGTACATGATGCCAGATTTGTAAGCCCAGGAGATTTTTAACACTTCCCCTTAAATCTGACTTCTTTCATACGGCTCTATGTGTTCAGTAATTTCAAACCGAGTGAGTTGATGCATTTATTGTGCTTCGGGGACACCAACCCTTTTGTTGGGGCGTCAGCTGGCATTTCCTCAGTTTTATATACTTCCTTCACACCAATCTCGCCATATTCGATAGCATCACGTACAAAATGATGACGGATGTCCACGTGCTTCATGCGATAGTGGAAGATTGGATTTCGGTATCACTTCTCAGATCTTTGGTTGTCGTTATAAATGAAAATTGAACTGTTATTGCCTAGTATTTCGCTTGAAAATCGTTTGAAGTAAATTGCTTCTTTGGTGAAATCTGACAATGTCACAGAATACACAGAAAATCCTTCGTTTGCAAAGGAATCTTTTTTCAATGCATTTTGAACACAAGCACCAATATTTTAAAAACATTTCGAAAAAATGTAAGAACAAAATATAACTTTTACTTTGGGAAAGGGACACCAGTTTCTGCAAGCAAGTCTTTTTGAAAACCGATTTAGAACAAAAGTTGAATATAATCCCGTAGAGAAATTTCACCCAAGTATGTTTAATATAATTGTACCAAATAATTTCAAGTATGTAACTATAAAGATATCTTTTCTTGGAACAGCTTATATATCAAAGGACTTGGTATTATTTTCAGTAGATGAGCTTCGCTATATTTTTTTTTTGACTATAAATTCAATTATTATAAATGACAGCTGTTCTGCTCTGCTGTGTAAGTTGAATAAAACTGATGTTGACTTCCTTTGTGCCTAGGAACATTTATCATCATGTCTTTCTGAGTTTTTAACTAAGTTAGAACAATTAGTCTATATAAATATTAATATAGCAAAATAAAAATGTTCAATAAAAATAAAATCACATTATAAATGAAGATTATAAAGAATTTATACTTTATTGAGTGCTTTTAAAAATGCAATACAATATTGAAACAAATTTATACGAATCCTTTTCCGAAAAAGATAAACAATTTGTAATAATTAATTGAAACAAACTGTTGATCCAACAGCCTATAAACATATTTTATCTTAACCATCACTACTACTTTGCACCATTTTGTTTCATTGTAGACCACTTTTAAAATATTTTTCTTAACTATATACTGTTAAGCTAGTTAAATAGAAACAAAGATTTAATATTAAGTAATTAGCTTAAGTTCGCTTAGTTTTTAATAATTTGTAATATGTAAGGTGTGGAACGTAGACAAATCTAAGAAAAATAAACGGTTTTCTTACCAGCCATTCATTGAGCAGATATTAAAAAAGGGTGCGTATTAAGAGCTTATCACATTTTGAAAATATCCGCAAGTATAATTTAAGTGAAATTAATATATCCTTTTTAATTTTAGCACTAGATTATTCATTGTTAAGAATTATCCGACGGAACGGATATAGATGACAATGAAGTTCTACAGTATTTTTTGAAAGAGAGAACCACTTTAATGATATTAAATAATGATGGAATTTGGAGACCAGACGGAATATCAAACAGACTAAAAACTTATTCATGAGAAGAAATGTCTGGCTCATCTTCTGTTGTGGCTATTTCTGATGAATAAAAAGGTTTACCACCTTCCCAAAACTCTCTGATATGCCTAGAAAACAATGTGCAAATTTCTACCAGCAATGAACAATCAGGTATCGTGGAAGAAAATTTGATAACCTGTCAAGATAATTTGCCCCTAAATATTAACAGTGGATGCATTGAGGCACAACATATACTCTGGATGGGATTGTTTTACAATTTAAAGATACGTTATTAATAATACAGAGCAACCTCCCACTGTCAAGGACATTCTGAACAATTGGCCAATGATTTTGCGAAAAGCTTGTCTATATTCCTACTTTAATAAAATAATGGAGCTAAATGTTGGTGCTTTTAAAAACAACTTTTATGCGTCTTCCGAAAAATAAATAAAAATTTTTTGGTCTTCAGCAAAACGCTGACGAAAAATTTATAGTAAAAGCGATTTGCAAATTTTTTAAAGAAACTGATGCTTTTATTTTTAGAGAATACAAGGTAAATAAATGCAATTTCCTTAAAAAATGTATTTAAGACTAGGTTTTAAACATTTTTATTTTTTCCCAGTTTGGTTCAACACTTGACGAGGTCAAAAATAACATAAACGAATTAAACGTTGGTAACAATAGTCGGTAGGTGGCATTTTCACTCAAATAATTGGAAAAATAATTTTAAATTTATTTTTTAATACATATAGAAACATCAATAGAACAGCACACAGGCCATATTTGGTTTGAAAAGGAAATAACCTCGGTTGAAGACAGCTATAATTGGTTGGACCTTGTTATACCCTTCACAAAAAAGTGAAAGGGTATATTTAGGTTTGTCATACCGTGTATAATTTCTTCGATATTAATATGCGACCCTATAAAGTATATATATTCTGGATCCTTATGAATAGCGATGACGATTGAGCGATGTCCGTCTGTCTGTTCGCCTGTTCGCCTGTCTGTACTTGAAATCGGGTTTCCCCCAGAAGAGCTAGAGACTTCGTTCTTGGACTGATCGATTGGAAATGAGCTAACATAGAGTGGTATTGAGGTTCAGCTAAGTCCGAAATAGGGTTCCAGAGCTGGCAAGCTTACATCTATTTCTCGACGCAATATTAACACCAAAAAAACCAATTATTTTTTTGTTTGTTTGTAAATTTAACCTATTTTATGCTTTGGGAAGCATCAATTAACTATTAAAAGTCAAAAAAATAAAGAATTTGTTTCCAGGGATGGGAAATTAATTTTTTTTTCCACATTCGGTATTTTGTGGTACATGTAATAAATAAATTGTTTTAAAATTTGAGAGTTTTCTAACGTAAAACCGCTTAATAGATCATAAAGATTTGCATTGATAAAAAAACGAAAAATATTTAATTTTCGCCTTCAGGCGACATTTTTTATACATAAATGTAACCAAAAGGAAAATGAATGTCGTGTTTTGCTAATTAAAACAATTTTTTAATTAAAACATATATAAACTATTATCAAAAATAAAAAATAATTAAAATTTCGATTTCAGGGTTGGATAACTGCAATATTTTTTTGTACATAAAAGTGACCATAATGGTTAACAATTTTAAGTTTTTATTAAATAAAACTATTTCATAACTCATTTGAGTTTCATTGATAAAAAAAAAACAAAACAAAAATTAATTTTCTCTTCCAGGGATGGGAAATTTTAAGATTTTTTTTAGCGCCTTCGGTATGGTGGTACACGTAACAACTAATATGTTGAAAATTTTTAAGTTTTTCTTAAATAAAACCGGTTTATACATCATGAAGATTTGCATTAGTAAAAAAAAAAAATTTAAATATTAAATTTTTTTCCAGGGTTAGGAAATTTAACTTTTTTTACACTAACTCAACAAAAAAAGGAACTGATGTTGGTTTTTTGGTATCAAAAATTAAAAAAACCTCTGAATCGAACCAGGGTTGGACAAGTGCAATATATTGTAGTACATGAAAGTGACCAAAATTGTTAGAAATTTTAAATTTGTCTCGTATAAAACTACAATTTACCTCATAAAGAGTTGAATTGATAATAAAAACAAACAAATATAAATTTTACCTCCAGGGTTGGGAAAAATAAATATTTTTGGTACATATAATATAGTGTAGGACATGAAAGGGACCAAAGTAGTTAAACATTTTAAGTTTTTTTTAAATAATACTATTTCATGCCTCATAAATAGTTGCGTTGTTTAAACAAAAAATTATCAAAAACCATTAAAATTTCCTTCCAGGGGTTTGAAAATAAATGATTTTTTTGTGCATAAATTAACCAAAAAAGCAACTACCGCCGTTTCTTACTAACTAAAACTATTTTTTAATTCAAGCAAAAAGAATTGGTATAGAAATGAATAAATTTAAATTTCGATTCCAAGGTTGGATAACTGCAATCTATTGTAGTACAAGAAAGTGACCAAAATGGTTACATATTTGCAGTCTTTCTTAAATGAAACCGCTTGATTCATCATGAAGATTTTAATTGGTGAAAAAACAAAACAAGTTTTCGCTTCCAGGGCTAGAAGATCCAATTTTGTTTACATAAATTAACCAAAGAAGCAACTAATGTAGTTTTTTTTACTAATTAAATCTATTGTTTAATTCAGGAAAAGGCGAAATTAATATCGTGTTTATAAGAAAGAAAATTTCCATTCCAGGATTGGATAGCTGCAATATTTTGTGGCACATGAAGGTGACCAAAATGGTTACAAATATTTAGTTTTTCTTAAATAAAACTATTTCATGCCTCATTAAGAGTTGCGTTGGTACAAAAAAAAACTAATATTCGCTTCCAGGGGTGGGATATTAAATTGTTTTATATATAAAAGTAACCAAAAAGGCAATTAACGTTTTTTTACTAACTAAAACTATTTTATAACTTAGAAAGAATAAAATTGGTACTTAAAAATATATGTTACGCCAGACGTGAAGGGTATATAAGATTCGCCACAGCCGAATATAGCACTTTTACTTGTTTTGCAGTTGCTTTGCTATTATTGTATATTTAGCATAGTTTACCTCATGGTACAATTATCAGGTATATGCAAAGCGAATTCATTACAACAAAGCATCTTTTTTGTGAAACACAATGTCAAATACCAGGCGAATTAATTAATTAAATTTATTTTGTTTAAATAAAATAATATTTTATGTAAACAAAATTAATTTTATTCCTTGTTGTGTTTTAAAATATCAAAGTGGGGATGTAAGTATTGATTGTAGTAAAATTTATGAATTAAAATAAGACAAAGTTTATATTTTAGGAGACACAGACGTGTTGTGGGTGTCCAAGAAGCTCAGAAACTCTACAGGTTCCCAAGAATCCGAAAAGATAGGTCTGTGATACATATAAACATCTTCCGGAAAATTTTAAGTGGCAGACAGTGCTTGGAATTGATTCAGGACAAGCATTGTTTGCACTCATAATTTTTCCTGCAGAAGTACATACCTTTGTGGCATTTTCAGTAGTAAATTATCATATTATTAGTTTACATTTGATTATGGATCAATAGGGGTTTGCATCAGTGAAATACTGTCCGACGATGGAAATCAAATGAATATAGTTTGGGAAGAAAGCAGAAGTGGAATATGTTTAATGATTTCAGGTAATATTTTTGTGCTGTTTATAATTCTTCACCTTTATTAAAACAATTTCTTTTTTATTTTCTTTACTTTGTCAGCAAACAAGGCAGTTCGTAAAAGTGCACCAGCTAGCGGCGGTGGTACGAAACCACATCGCTTTCGTCCTGGTACAGTAGTTTTGACCTTAAAACTGGTTTGCGTTTCCAGAACTCTGCTGTGATGGCTCTTCAGGAAATTAGTGAAACTTATTTGGTTGGTCTCTTTCTAAGTACCCATTTCTGCACCATATATATACTCCTGCCTGATGACAATAATTACCCCTACTAACATCGTATAAGATGTTATAACCATTTTTAAAAACAATAGGTCCTTTTCAGGACCACAAAACTTTTTATTTTTACAAATATAAAATAAATTAAAAAAATTGTTGAAATGATTGCTCAAATCTTTTTATATATTGTATGTATCTTATTTTGCCATTGCAATGTGATATCATATAACATCGCCAATCGTCCGTATGTATAGAATTTTGGTAATGGTATTTGATTTCAGATACCGATAAAATAAATAATACTCATATAACTTTATTTTTAAATCAATGAATAAAAATTTCAACTTTATATTTAAAAATTTTAAACAACCAAAACATAGTAAACAGAAAACAAAAATGCGGCGAATTTAAGAAATTTTGACAATCAGTTCACTATCACCTGTGCTGATGCATATACCAGTTTATTGTACCATGGTACAATCCCAAACTTTTGAATTTTTAATGCGGTATTTCTTTAGATTCTACTCCTCGCAAATGAGAGGCAAAAGACACCATATAAATAACTTTAGAAAAAATTAATTCTTTAACACAAACGATGGATAAAACTGTGTAAAAAAATAAAAACCAATTTAGATATAAAGATTATAATGAATAAGAGCAAACACATTGTTATTATATAATTTTAATAAGCATATACTTTTTTAAATGATATATATATATATCACCTTTAAATTTTCAATAATATACAGGTATGTGATGGAAATTGATTCGTTTTCGAACAAAATCCAAATTTAAAAGCGAACGTTTTGTTATTAGATGTGATGAAAATCGATCGGTTTCTCTTTCCATTTTTGTTCCATTTCAAATTGTTTCATGTCGAAACTGGAACTTTTTATAAAAAATCAAAGTTGATTTTAAATCAGAAAAATTACATTAATGTTATCAACTTATTCAATAATAGATAATAAGAATACATTTAAAACTATACATACATACAAAAAGAGAAGAAGGTTGAGTGATGCGTCAGATCCACTGAGCATGCAGGACACTAGGTAACAAGTGATTTAAACTGAACTCACATCAAATACTTTTAGGCTCAGGGAATATTCTCGGATAAACAAGAAAAATTTTATTTAGATTCTACAAAAACTTGAACCACATGTGAAAACTAAATCAATTCCTTTGGTCATTGAGTTAGCAGCCACGTTAAGATCCTAGCAGAAGATAGCTTTCAAAGGTCGGTTGGTATTGACTCAGTTTTAGCAAAGCGCAGGACTAGGTTCTCAAAATCGTTGTCTAATATGATGTTTATATTAGCCGACACAGAATATGTTCAAAGCAAAATTTTTTTGCAGGATGGGGATTTTTTTCAATAAAATTCACCATAAATTTCTCTTGGGTATTATTTGTATGTTTTGCTCTGAAAATTATTTTGTGATATATAATTACCTTAAGGAATAGACTTGAATACATATACTTAAATTTTGGCTCAAATATTTTCCGAATATTTTCTTAAAAACGTGCGTAAATACCATATCGTTTTAAAAACAGTTAAAACAGTAAATTTTCGGTTTTCATCACATTCTTTTTAGTTTAAATTTTCATAGAAACAAATGCAAAATGAAGTCGGATTTGATTTGAGGAAGAAACCGAATTAAAAACTAAACGAAAGAACGATATGTTGTCATCACACCTTTTTCGATTTTATGACGTTTTTGCTTCGAAATCGATTTCCATCACGTGCCTGATAATACCTCATTTGAAATAAATATTTTTATTTTACATACTTAATTTGTTTTACATAAGTTTATATATATATGTACATATATTTTAAAACAAAAGTAATATTAAATAATAATTGTACAAATGCATTTTATTTAATGATATAGGATTAAAATAAAATATATACATGTATACCTAAAATATGGGGAAACTAGACGCAATATGCTTAAAAGTATTAAACATCTTTTGTTCGATATTAAACATATTTTGTTCAAAAATCCACAGATTCGAATTTGAGTTTTTATTGAGGTCGGTTGTATTTTGTTTATTCAAAATATACTCATAGAAAATATATATAATTTTTGAAATTTAAAATAAACATACAAATATATAAAAAAAATTTATTGGAAAAATATTAAAAATAATAAATTCGTATATAAAACAATAATACACAATCAATATGAATACTGGTGAACCAAATTTAAGTGATGATGGTAGCGGTGATGAGAATAATTTAATTTGGCAAAGTATACCAATAAAACGTAAGCAATCTGAATCTCCAAAAATATACCAAAAGAAACGGTCGTATTTGAATGACGGACCAAGCACTTCTAATAATAAATATGCAGCTCTAAGTATTGATGATGATGAAAATGAAATCAACGAAAACACACCACCAAAACCTCCACCTATCTATATACCAAATGTAGAAAATATTAGAATTATGTTGAGAAAACTTAATAGTGTAATATCAATTAATGATTTTAGTTATAAGTCATTAAGAGAAGGTCAAGTACGTTTAATGATAAATACAGTAGATCACTACCGTAAAGTTGTTAAATATTTAGAGGTGTCAAAAATTTATTTTCATACTTACCAATTGAAACAGGAAAAATCATATCGAGTTGTAATAAAAGGTCTTCACCACACAGCTCCTATTGTAGACATAAAAGCAGAACTTATAACGCTAGGTCATCAAGTCAGGGAGATAATAAATGCCAAAAGTCGTGTTACTAAAGAACCTTTATCTATGTTCTTTGTTGATTTGGACCCCAGTCCAACCAACAAAGAGTTTTACAATATAAAACATATCAATAATGCTTTGGTCACAATCGAGCCGCCGTTTAAAACCAATGATTTGGCACAATGCCACCGGTGTCAAGAATTTGGCCATACGAAGGTATACTGCAAAAAACCCTATAAATGTGTTAAATGTGCTATGGATCACGCTACTTCTCTTTGCTCTAAGCCTCTGGAAACGCCACCGCGTTGTGTTCACTGTCTAAATAACCATACAGCCAATTATAAAGGATGTAAAGTGTATCAAGAGCCTAGTCTCGAAAAGGCCTTTAAGACAAATTAATCCCTTGACAACTAAAAAACCAAATAACTTCAACTTAAACATGGCAGATTATCCCAATATTAAAGGTAATTCAAATAATTATAATCAAAATAATAATGGTTTCAATATGTCATACTCGGAAGCTGTTAAATACCAAGACCCCAATTTTTCACCGCGATTGGAAAAGCTAGAAAAAATGATGGAGAATCTCATGAATATGATAACAATGATATTGACAAAATTATGCAAATAAATTTTAGAATGGGAATATGGAATGCCAATGGGCTTTCTAATCATAAAAATGAAACTGAAATTTTTCTCAAAAACAATAACATAGACATATTCTTAATATCGGAGACCCACTTTAATAGCAAAACTTATTTTAAAATACGCGGTTTTGATACAATAAACGCTTTTCACCCTGATGACAGGGCTCATGGTGGGGCAGCTGTTTTAGTGAAATCCACTATAAAGTACGAAACATTAGATGCGGTTGAAGAACCATATATACAAGCAGCTGGGATCAAAGTGAAATGTGAAAATTTTTTCCTTAACATATTTTCTGTTTATTTTGCACCAAGGCATAGCGTTAATTGTCTGCAATATGAAAAATTTTTTCGTTCGGTAGGATCAAAATTCATTGTAGGAGGAGATTTCCATGCTAAGCACCCATACTGGGGCTCACGCTTAGCAAACCCAAAAGGAAAAGAGCTTTATAAGTGTATTTTAAAAAATCATTATAGTCCAATTTCAACAGGAGCACCTACATACTTTCCAAGTGATCCAACCAAAATTCCAGATCTTTTAGATTTTGCTATAGTTAATGGTATTTCAAGAGCATTACTAGATATCTCGGAAAGTGCTGATTTAAGTTCAGATCACACTCCAGTTATTTTATATTACAATACACGTATACAGCTTAAGGATGTTCAAAACAACATTTTTACAAACAGAACAGATATTTTTCAATATGCTACCTATATAGAAAACAATATAAATCTAAATGTTTCTTTGAAATCTGGTTATGAGATAGAAGATGCTATTGAAATATTCTCTAATCTCATTTGTGAGGCAGCGTTCATTTCTACGCCAACAAATGAACAACCAAATGGACATAATATTAAAACTTCCAACGAAATTCGGAATTTGATAAGGAATAAAAGACATTTGAGAAGGGTATACCAAAGAACCAGAAGTCCACTGGATAAAACTAATTTAAATAATGCAGCTAATTACTTAAAGCGGAGATTAAAAGAATATAAAAATGAAGCTGTCGAAGACTTTCTCAGGAACTTGGATCCAACTCGGAATGAGTAGCATAATCTCTGGAAAGCTACAAAATATCTTAAAAGATCTATAAAAAGAGATGTTCCTTTCAAAAATGTTAGTGGGGATTGGTGCAAATCCGATCTCTCTAAAGTAAGCGCTCTGAAGGAACATTTGGAAAACACTTTTCAACCATATAGTTTGAATAATCAATCACAAAAGGACGAAATCGAACAATTCCTATATGTGGCTTGCCAAATGTGTCGTCCAATAAAACATGTTACCCCTAATGAGATTCAAAAAATCATCGTCAACCTTAATAACAAAAAGTGTCCAGGCTACGATAAAATTTCTGTAAAAATGATTAAATGTCTGCCAAAAAAAAGGTTTTATTTTCTTAACTATATTATTTAATTCCATATTACGGTTAAGCTATTTTGCGTCCCAGTGGAAGTATGCAGAAATCATTATGATTAAGAAACAACATAAGCCGGAACACTTAATAACTTCATATAGACCAATAAGTTTACTGCCAGTACTGTCTAAGCTATTTGAAAAATTACTGTTTCAAAGGATGCTACCAATTTTAGAAGCACAAAACATAATTCCAGAGCATCAGTTTGGGTTTAGACATAAACATGGTACCCCAGAACAGTGTCATAGAATTGTGGACTGTATATCTAGAGCCATGGAACGAAAACAGTATTGCAGTGCGGTGTTCATGGATATACAACAAGCGTTTGATAGAGTATGGCATTCCGGCTTATTATTTAAAATTAAAAAACTGTTACCAGCTCCTTATTATGTCCTACTAAAGTCTTATTTACATGAAAGAAAATTCTTCGTTAGAGTCAACAGCAAAACCTCTGAATTTGGTTTTATACAATCTGGAGTTCCACAAGGAAACGTTTTAGGGCCAGTTTTATATATACTTTTTACGTCCGATATGCCAACAACAAATAATACAACTATAGCAACATATGCCGATGACACTGCTATTATGGCTTCGCAAGATTCTCACCTTGAAGCTTCTAGAAAACTACAAACCTGTTTAAATCTAGTAGAAGATTGGCTAAATAAATGGAACATTAAGGTCAACACTGAGAAGTCTGTTCAAGTAACGTTCGCTCTTCGGAAAAATGACTGTCCACCAGTTTCTTTAAATGGAGTAAATTTGCCACAATCAAATAATGTTAAGTATCTAGGTCTTCACCTAGATAGAAGATTAACTTGGAAAGAGCACATTAAGAGAAAGCGTCAACAACTTAAAAATAAGTCAAAGAGAATGTATTGGCTTTTAGGACCCGAATCTACCCTAACAGTAGAAAACAAAATAAAATTGTATAAAACTATAATAAAACCTGTCTGGACTTACGGTATTCAACTTTGGGGTACAGCTAGCAACTCAAACATCGAAATTCTTCAAAGATACCAGTCCAAAATATTAAGAACTATTACTAGCGTTCCATGGTTTATAAGTAATAAAAATATTCATCGTGACCTTAATATACCTACCGTTAAAGAAGAAATCGCCAAATTCTGTGAGAGATATTTACAAAGACTGAGCAATCATTCAAACATACTTGCTATTAATCTTTTGAATGATAGCGATGAAATAAAGAGACTGAAAAGATACCACGTACTTGATCTTCCTTTTAAATTCATACAACTTATTGTTTTTGTTTTTATTGTGCTTACTGGAGTTCAATATCCTACGTTCATTGTAAAATTTAAAAGATTTGCTTAATGTTTCTTTAGAAAACAGATCGCAAATAAAGAAGAATGAAAAAAAAAAAATCCACAAATTGTTTGAAAATATATGTTGTGTAATTTTAGGTCAATTATATTCGGTAAAGTGTTGCCGACTATTACTGACGTAAATTTCAACAAAAGTGTTTTAGAGTGCATATATAGGAGCAAACTACAATTAATTTGCTAACGTATGCACTTCATCCAGTGGTGCAAATGCTCACATATGCCTACGAAATGTTTTCAACATAAATAAAACCTTTCCAGTGATTACTTTTATAGTGACTCATGTTGTATATTCTGCAAGATATTACAATTTTACAACCAAAAAAATATTGCCATATAATTTTTCCTTACATTAGTTTTCAACAATAAATTGTGCTTTGATTTCAATGTGCTCTTGTCTGTAATAGTAAACACAATATTACAATGCCTTAGATCTCGAGTTCGACTTCGCACTCAGTCATGATTATGGTGTTAAATTTTTCTGATTTCTATTAGGACAGGCAATGCACAAAGTAAGAAAAACTGTAAGCGAAATTCTCCAAACTTTCTTCATCTATCCTCTACCATTTCTTCCTTCTTAGTTCTGGTACAAGAAAAAAAAACAGAAATCTGTGCACTATGGTATGCTGTGTTTCTTAAGTAGTGCGGCAACAATTGCAGCAGAAGATCAAGAGTGGCCTACGTTGTCTTCTCTGCAGTATCTTCGATTGAGATCGGATGGCTATTTGAGAAGTTAGCACAATGCCGATTGACACAAAAATGTTTGACGACCGCAAGCCTTCAACACTGTTTCTACGATCATATGCCTGGAAAATCTGCATATTCCAAAGGCATTGTAGTCATTAAAAATGGTTTAGTTGTATTGGTAGCTTCCCAAGTGATAATAATTTTAAACATACCATTTCATGGTAGGTAGTCTACATTTGCAGTCGCTATTCGATTTGTCCTTGTATATGTCAATCTGAAAATATTGTAGAAACTTTATAAAAATAGGCTCTCACTGAAAGAATACCAGCACACTATATTTACGTAATTAAATCTTAGACTAAAGTCTGAATTGTCCTCCTATTTGCCAAAAAAACGGTTAAGTAATTCTACATAAATTTTTACTAATTCTCAGTCGCTGGCCGTTGGCAATATATTTTTGTTTTTTTAGAAATATGCGCCTTAACTGCGCACATAACCTACAAAGAATAAATCAAGCATGTGAAATAGGACCGCAAAAGATCAGCAGTTGGTATAAAAATAGGTGTTCGATGAAAACGACATACATAATTACTCTGAAAATAGTTTTGTTGAAGTTTTCATACAAATAGTATTATACAACCATTTAATTCCTTGTTACTAGGGACAAAGTAGTACAAAAATACCATTACCACAGATATAATCACCCGACCAGCCAATGTTAAAAGATTAGTTTACTCCAGGTTTGCAGTATAATGAAAATTTTTAATGCTGAATCGGTGGTGACTCCTTTTGATCAATGTTTGAATTCCTAGTTTACCTACCTTTTTTTTTAATTACGGCTGCAGCTACAGCTCCAACTTTTTTCAAGTAAAAGTAGCGCTAGACGCTATATTATTCCGAAGCATTTATATTTTTAAGCTACAGCTACTTTTCAAAAAAATAAAGCGGCAAGTAGAAATAGCGGATGAAGCTGTTTTATTCCGAATCATTTCATTTTTTTAGCTACAGCTACTTTCCAAACATATGAAACGGTAAGTAGAAGCAACCTCTTTGCTACTTCAATTAAGGTATTGATAAAGGTAGAAAACAGCAAATATATTCTACTTAATTTTTTGCTTCAATTTGAAAAGTAATATATATATATATATATATATATATATATATAAATTATATATATATATATATATATATATATATATATATATATATATATATATATATATATATATATATATATATTATATATATATATATATATATATATATATATATATTTATATATATATATATATATATATATATATATATGTATGAGGTCATTTATTTAGAAATTTAAACATATAAAATACGTATATCATGCCTTAATACATATTCATCAACTAAACATATCGAAAGAGAAATAAGTACTAAAAAGGCCGTTCGTGCCACATTCTCATTCAACATACATACAGTCCATCACTGTCTTACAACTGTCATGTAACCGTAGAATGAAATTCTATTTTCTGCAAGTTGGGACGTTACGGTAACATTTTCTTATAGTGAAGTAAGTGTTTACACAGCTGACACATTTAGCTTACATTTAAAATTTCAGCGTTCGGCTATTCCAACCTTTAAGCTCATTTCTTGTTCACATACATACATGTTTTATGAAAAACAAATAAATGAAACATACACAGAAGCACAAACATACATGTATATGTCCATCTGTATACTTTAAAACATTCTCTCCTTTGATATTTCTTTCTACAAGTTTCTCTAGCTGAGAGTAAAAACTTTTTAATGGTCACTATCATAAATTCCATAAAAGGCCCAATTAGCGAGACGCTGAAATCGCAATCGCTGCGCAGACGCGTCAGCTGATCCAATCTGTTATACGGAAAATTGCGAAAATGCTTAATTGAACGCTGAAAAACGCAACGCAGCGCAGCGCAGCGCAGCCAACCTACAGAAAATAGAATTTTACGCAGAAATACGCAAGAGTGATGTGACAAATTAAAAAGATATTAATTAATTCTTAATTTTAATAAATTAAAACACAAAAGCCAATAATTTTATATTGTAATATTTAATTTAATTAATTATTTTGTTGAATTTTCTTTTTCTAGATCTCTTACCATGTACATATGAGTTCTTGGTTAAGTTTTCTTTTTTTATACCCTTCACAAAAATGTGAAAGGGTATATTTAGGTTTGTCATTCCGTGTGTAATTTCTTCGATATCAATATGCGACCCCATAAAGTATATATATTTTGGATCCTTATGAATAGCGATGACAATTGAGCGATGTCCGTCTGTCCGTCTGTCTGTACGTGAAATCGGTTTTCCCAAGCCCCCAGAAGAGCTAGAGACTTCATTCTTGGACTGATCGATTGGAAGTGAGCTAACTTAGAGTGGTATTGAAATTCAGATCGAAAGGACCGTTCCAGAGCTGGGAAGCTTACACCTATTTCTCGACGCAAAATTAACAGCAAATGCCGATTATTTTTTTGCTTATTTGAAAATTGAACCTAATTCATGTTTTGGGACTCTTCAATTGTCCATTTACAACTAAAAAAAAAAAAAAAATTTCCAAGGATGGGAAATTAAAATTTTTTTTTGGCACAATCGGAAGGACGGTTCCAGAGCTGGGAAGCTTACACCTATTTCTCGACGCAAAATTAACAGCAAATGTCGATTATTTTTTTTTGCTTATTTTAAAATTGAACCTATTTCATGTTTTGGGACTCTTCAATTGTCCATTTACAACTAAAAAAAAAGTTTTTTTTTCCAGGGATGGGAAATTAAAATTTTTTTTTGGCACATTCGGTATTTTGTGGTATATATAATAACTAAAATGTTTAAAAATTATAAGTTTTTCTTAAATAAAACAATTTTTGGTGTAATGAAGATTTGCATCGATGAAAATAAAATTTAAAAATTTAAAGTTCCCATCCAGGGTTAGGAAATTTAAATTTTTTTTATACAATAAACTAACCAAAAATCTACTGACGTCGTTTTTTCTGGATAAAATTACTTTTTATTTCGGCAAAACAAAATTGGTATAAGAAATTTAAAAAAATTCAAAATTTCGATTCCAGGGTTCGGTACTGCAATATTTTGTAGTATATGAAAGTAACGAAAGCGGTAACAAATTTGTAGTTTCTCTTAAATAAAACCGCTTTATACATCATGAAGGCTTCCATTGGTAAAAAAAATTATTTAAAATATATTAAATTTTCGATTGCAGGGATCGGAAATTGATTTTTTTTTACAAATTCGGTATTTCGTGGTACATATAATAATTAAAATGTTTAAACATTTTAAGTTTTTCTTAAAAAAAACTGTTTTATACATCAGAAAGATTTGCATAGATGGAAAAAAATTTAAAAAAAATTTAAAATTCTTATCCAGGGTTAGGAAAATTAATATTTTCTATACATTAAAATAACTAAAAATCAACTAAAAATCAACTAACGTCGTTTTTTCCTGGTTAAAATTATTTTTTATCCTGGCAAAACAGAATTGGTATCAAAAACTAAAAAAAAAAAATTTCAATTCCAGGGTTCGAAAACTAATATATATTGTAGTACATGAAAGTGACAGAAATAGTTACAAACTTGTAGTTTTTCTTAAATAAAACCACTTTATACATCATGAAGATTTCCATTAGTAAAAAATAATTTTGAAAAGTTTTAATTTTCGCCTCCAGGGATGGGAAATTGAAATATTTTTTGGGCACATTCCGTATTTTTGGTACATATAATAACTAAAATGTATAAATATGTTAAGTTTTTCTTAAATAAAACCGTTTTTGGTAACATGAAGATTTGCATGGATGAAAAAAAAATTTTAAATTTAAAGTTCCCATCCAGGCTTAGGAAATTTGAATTTTTTAATACAATAACATAACCAAAAATCAACTAACGTCGTTTTTTCTTCGTAAAAATTACTTTTTAATCTAGCAAAACAAATTTGGTATCAAAAATTTAAAAAAATAAAAATTTCGTTTCCAGGGTTGAATACTGCAATGTTTTGTTACAAAAATTTTTTAAAATTTTAGTTTTTCTTATATAAAACCGCTTTATACATCATGAAGACTTGCATTTGTAAAACATTATTTTAAAAAAATTTAGTTTTCGTCTCCAGGGGTGGGAAATTGATTTTTTTTGCACATTCAGTATTTTGTGGTACATATAGTAACTCAAATGTTTAAATATTTTAAGTTTTTCTTAAATAAAACAATTTTTGGTATCATGAAGATTTGAATCGATGAAAAATAAATTTAAAAATTTAAAGTTCCCTTCCAGGGTTCCGAAATTTAAAATTTTTTTATACAATACATAACCAAAAATCAATTAACGTCGTTTTTTTCCAAGTTAAAATTATTTTTTATTTCGGCAAAATAAAATTGGTATTAAAAATTAAAAAAAATATTAAAATGTCGATTCCAGGGTTGGATACTGCAACATTTTGTATAACATTAACGTTACCAAAATGTTTAAAAACTTGTACTTTTGCATAAATAAAACCGCTTTACATATTATGAATACTTGTATTTTTGAAAAATTAAAAATTCGTTTCCAGGGTTGGGAAAATTTCATTATTTTTTTTTTAAAGTAACCAAAACTGCAACTAAAGTTGTTTTTATTTTTTGCTAACTGAAACTATTCTTTAAGTTAGAAAGCAGACGTACGTTAGTGAAGGGTATATAAGATTCGGCACAGCCGAATATAGCACTTTTACTTGTTTTAATGCATTCTGAATCCAAAAAATTGCGTTTTTACTTTTTTATCACATTGCATGTGCTCCATAGTTTTTTATACCCTTCACAAAAATGTGAAAGGGTATATCTAGGTTTGCCATTCCATGTGCAATTTTTTCGATATCAATATGCGACCCCATAAGGTATGTATATTCTGGATTCTTATGAATAGCGATGATGATTGAGCGATGTCCGTCTGTCTGTACGTGAAATCGGTTTTTCCAAGCCCCCAGAAGAGCGAGAGACTTCATTCTTGGACCGATGGATTGGAAACGAGCCTAAATACAGTGGTGTTGAAATTCAGAAAAATTGGAATGACGGTTCCAGAACTGGGAAGCTTATATCTATTTCTCGACGCAAAATTAACACCAAAAACCAATTATTTTTCTGTTTGTTTATAAATTGAATCTGCTTCATGCATCGGGAAGCCACAATTGTCTATTAAAAACTAAAAAAAAATTTTCAGGGATGGGAAATTGAAATTTTTTTATACATTAAAGTAACAAAAAAGCAACTAACGTCGTTTATTTTTACAAATTAAAACAATTTTTTAATCCAGGAAAAACAATGTTCTTATCAAATATTATATATATTGTATCACATGAAAGTTACCAAAATGGTTACAAATTTATAGTTTTCCTTAAATAAAACCGGTTTACATATTATGAAGGATGCATTGGCAAAAAATATTTGAAAAATTAAAATTTAGTTCCCAGGGGAGAGAAATTTTTAAATTTTTTATTTATAAAAGTAATCAAAAAATGCAACTGAAGTTTTTTTTTTGCTGACTGAAACTATTTTATAAATTAGAAAGCAGACGAACTTTGGTGAAGATTATATAAGATTCGGCACAGCCGAATATAAGACTTTTACTTGTTTTAATTTATTTTTTATTTATATTTTTTCTATTTGTTCTTAAATTTGTTTCAAAATGTTATTTTGCTTTCAAAACAAAACACAAAGGTCTTTGTCTACGTCTTGCAATTATCTGATTCATAGCAATGAAACTAACGGACCTTCGCAATGCGTAAGTAAAATTATAATTTAGCTATACATATAATGAAGATGTTTTATCTATCACAAGTCTAAAATAAACTATTGTACTATTTATACAATTTCGTACTTTTTCTGTACAAGCGCACAAAGGAAAGTGCCATCACTGTTTCAAGCAGATGTTTAGATTTTTTGCTTTTAAATGATAAACACCACAAGCTAAACAGTACTCTGTGACATTTTGCACAAACGTAAAAAGTTTAAACAAATAAACATATATTTTCCATATCCATTTTACAATATACATATCTTCTTTTTTAATATTATCACTCAAATAACTTTAAACACTACAATTTGTTGTATGTACATATACATATACATATACATATACATATACATATACATATACATATACATATACATATACATATACATATACATATACATATACATATACATATACATATACATATACATATACATATACATATACATATACATATACATATACATATACATATACATATACATATACATATACATATACATATACATATACATATACATATACATATACATATCCATATACATATACATATACATATATATATACATATACATATACATATACATATACATATACATATACATATACATATACATATACATATACATATACATATACATATACATATACATATACATATACATATACATATACATATACATATACATATACATATACATATACATATACATATACATATACATATACATATACATATACATATACATATACATATACATATACATATACATATACATATACATATACATATACATATACATATACATATACATATACATATACATATACATATACATATACATATGTACATACACAGTTTTTTTCTGTATAAACATATGGTGCGTTTTTAAGCATTCTATAAGCGAAGTTGCGTTAGGACTTGCGCTGTGCCGCGCTTGCGTTTGCGATTTCAGCGTCTGGCTAATGGAGTCTTAACATTTTACTACCGGCAAATCAATGTATGGAAGTGCAACATCTTTATATTATAGTCTTTGCTTCAACCACAGTTTTAAATGAAAACTCTCAAATGATGTTCAAAAACCACATTATAATAAGTATAGTACGCTATGAAATTTATACAAACCATAACCCAACAAAAAACTTTTTTTCTATAGTTAGAAATCCTCTGGATAACAAACTGCAGTTTGAGTTTGTAATTGATTGCATAGGAGTAGAATTGATCTTCACAGCGTCAGCATTCGAAACATGTGTGGTGGTTGGTTGGGAAATTCGAGGTTAAATGGCGGAGTAAGTATTTGATGTTTGAGCTGGGGTTGATTTTTGTTTTTGACTCATAGCTTGTTTAACGAATACACAGGGCAGCCTCTATGGT
>OY776276.1:82288898-82318898 GCA_963675445.1 Linnaemya vulpina | reverse complement strand
ACCAGAGCAATTTTTCTGACGCAAGGTCAAATATTTTTAGAGTAAAAACTGTATATCCTGTTGTGCTCAATTTTGAATTATTTTTTTATCAGAATAAGTCGATTTCAGATGGAAAATTATTTTAATATAATTTACGCTTATGATAAAGTTATAAGAAAATTTTTTTTCGGAATCGCTTGGGCATAATGAATATGTTGATATTCACAACTGCCTCTTATAAAGAATATATATCAACAAATTATAGCAAAAACCATAGACTTATAATAGGTGCTGTTGCAGGTAGAAGTCCCGCAACAGCCATTAATCTATAAAACCCATTAAAATTTAAAAGGCAAATTCCTGGAAAAGAGTGCATGGGTACACATCTATTGTTTGTGCTGTGGTCTTCACTTCCTTTATATGTGGGCGTGTGTACGTCTTCGTTTCTTGATTGTGAAATTATCTAAAAATCAGTATAAGGAATTGAGGAAATGGGCCAATGAAAAGAATTGTGTGATTTTCCCAGAGTATAAGGATTTAGTCTCAGTCAAAAAAGAATGTTTACCTCTGCAAACTGATAAAACTGTCACTTCCACTTCAGCAGAAATGAAATTGCAAGAGCTTCTTGAACACACTGCCGAACGGTTGTTAAATACTCTTGATGATAATCGCTTGAAAAAACTTGGAAATGTCAGCATTACTTTAATTTCTAAATGCTGATGTGATGGGTTCTTTGGTCAATGACAATACAAGCAATGTAACGCCGAATCAGATGCTGACTTATTTATGGTATCTTTCCTTCCATAACAAAAAGATATACCGGGTTAGAGCCATCAACCAGCAGAGCAACAGAAATTGATGTGTTGAAATAGAAATACCCTCATTAACGAAGTATTGCAGACCAATAAAATTTACATTCAAAAAAGAAACAAAAGAGGTCATAATTGAAGAAGTCCAAAAAAATAAAAGATCAAATTGATGCCCTTCACCTTCTGTATTAATAGTTGATGATCAAGAAATCGAAGTAAATTTTAAAATGTGTATTACAATGATTGATGGAAAAGTTGCACAAGCTTTGACTGATACAAAATCATTGTCAAGCTACATTATATACCAAAAGACATCAAGTCAATTAAGGCATTCCTTTCCAGAAGATGATAGTTTTAAGGCAGCATACGAATTTGGTTTGTCCCCTTTTCATGCGAGAATAAGTTTTATGGAACATGGAAGGAAATACAAATGATGAAAATACTAAAAAAAATGCTATACTTTATAGTGAAAAATAATCATGCAGGTCTATGTTATCAACTGTCCATAAAATTTTATACCATGGGGAGCAAATAATTAAACACGATATGCTGTCAATAGGAGATCTATCTAAAGAAGCGCAAGAAAAAAGAGATAAGGACTACCGAGCACAACACAAGAAAAATTTGCAGAAGTTGTACTAATGAAGATCTGATTACTCATGATGCTCATCAGATCCCTATTGAATTAGATATAGAAGCTAAACTACTTCTAGAAGATGAAAATCAAGGCTACTTAGCAGAAATATTTACTAAAATTAAAAAAAAATTGTTATATTGCAAATAAATCGTTATATATATTGTTTTAAAATTTCAAACATACATTTCACAATTTTAAATTTACAAATTTCAAATGAAAGTTTACATATAATGTCCATTTTAAGCTTATAGAATATAGAAACTTACGCCTTCTTCATTGAAACCTTTTTATCTAAAGTAAATTTAATCAATGTTTTTTATTGTTTATGCTAGTTAATGAACTAAATTTTAGTTCAAAATTGTTCAAAACATGAATCTTCAACCTTTAGTATAAGAAATTTCACAGGGGCCAAAGTTTGGCACTTTCTATCAAAATTTTAATTTTTTAATATATATAAGTTGTAAACCAGCCTTAAAATATTATGTTGTGTGTAAAACCAACTTTTATAACAAGTTTCAATACTTCACTTTTGTACCAAAAATAGCAAAAAACTAAAATGCGTTTTAAATCCATCATAACTGTTTTTCTAACTACTCGATTTCAAAGGTTTTTACCTTTACTTAAAGCCTATAATCTCACCTAGTACACAAAATCGTGATTCCAATCCGTTCAAAAGTTATATATTTTTGACCGCCTTCTCGCGAAATGGTCCACTGTGTGCCGGTTGAAAATGGAGATGGTTTCAATAGGTAGTAACACTTGCTTATACTAATTGAACAATTAAATGCTTTCATAGTTTACTTACATATATTTTATAGCGAAGAAACAATTAAACAGCAATCAACAAAAAGAAAATTTAGACAGGAATGGTTACGTATTTTGATTGGCTCCGACAAAAACATGGCCAAGCATATTGCATTGCTTGTTCAAAACAGAAAAAGCAACTTACAACCGAAAAACTTTGCAGTAATGAACAACAAAGTCAAAGTCAACAAGTTCGAAATGCCGAGCTCACACTTGTTATGTTTTGTATAGCACATAATTTACCATTTTTGTTAATGGACTATTTACCCACGTTATTGGTTGAGTGTTGTCCAGATTTAACTATAGCAAACCTTATTAAATGTGGTAGGACAAAGTCAGTTCATTTAGCTGACTATATCGCAAAGCAGGCAAGTGAAAATGTAATTTCTACTTTACAAAAAAGAAGATATTTTTTGATTGTTGATGAAACTACGGACGTGGAAATAAAAAAATGTACTGTTTTAATTGCACGTTATTTTGACGGGGTAAGTTTCGTAAGAGACAATTTTATTGCCTTATTAGAGCTCAATAAGTCAGATGCTGTTTCAATTTCATCTTATAAAACACTTTTTATCAACAAACAATATTGCTTTAAAAAAATTGATCGGATTGGCAACATACAGTGCTAACGTAATGGCTGGTAATATTGGTGGGCTTAAAACTTTATTAAGCAATGAAGTTGATTTATTTTACATTAAGAGTGCATGTCACTCCCTACATCTTTGTTCAAGTTACGCATGCAAATTGCTGCCAAAAAATGTCGATCTTCTTTTCGTAATATTTACATTTTTTCCCATAGTAACCGAATTAAAAGAATACTTTTCTGTGCCGGCGCATAAGATATTAGGTGTTTCCTACAGAAACACCTAATCCTATAGAAACACGAAGTCAAAAATGTAAGAGCTGCAGAACTTGCAGAAAATATGTCTAATAAAGTCAAATGCATATGCTACCCATTATAAATAATCTCAACAAAGAAATCCAGTCAGAAACTTCCCGTTTACCATATTTATACTCCAGTTCAAAGTCAAATTTTTTAATTATTTTGAATAATTTTATTAAAAAAGATTTGATACATCCATATCATGCTGAATTCGATTTCAATAATGAAAGTAATCGTATTAATGTTTAAAATATTTTTATTGGCACAAAAGCTGAAATGTACATTGAAAAAAATATTAGTTCGAGCAGCACATTCTGAAATTGCTTCTAAATCGAATAAAATCTAGATTTGACTTTAATCGTGAAGACATTAATATGTTAAAAATAATTACTCCTTCTAAAGTGTTGTTTAAAAAAGACTTGTCTATATTGCCCCCAAATTTTCAAATTTTCCAACCTCAAAAAGAGATTTTTCTAATAAAATCACCATTGTTCAGAAAACAGGGGTTTTGCTTATAATTCAAAGTATATCAAGTGTTGTGCATGAAATTATTTTAAGTTTTTCAATTGTGTTAAGAGTCCGTTTGTACAATAAATATTGTTTTACTGATTTTCGACTTTATTCTATTGATAATTAATTTTATTTACTTAACTTTTTAAAATTTTTTAGCAAATTTTTCCAAACAACACAATGTTTTCTTTTTGCTAAAAGAGAAAAAAGTCAAAGTTATATGTTTCTGTGCTCGATTGAAATTACATTTAAATGGCGATGCATATTAAAGGAAAGTAAAAAGAAGCGAATTTGATAAAGTGACATGAAACTTATGGAAGTATTTTGCAATAATTACAAGTAAATAAAGAAAACTATTCTTAAGCCATTTCAATGAAATTTATTTGAATTTTGTCTCGTAAGAATTATAAGAAATACATTTATTAAGTATTTGTTGTTATATCTAAATCTTGCGCCAAAATCTTAAATTTTCATACAACCTGTTCGTTTTTTTCGCTCTCTTTCTGAAACATACTTACAATTCAAAATAAAAAAGTACACTCTTGGTACATTCTTTAGCTGTGAAGAATATATTGGAGATAATTTTTGGGGAAAGAACTTTTTCTTTACTTCTAAATTATCAGTAAGTATGTATTTTCGATTTATCAGGAAGCGATATTTGTAATTCTTGCAAGTATTACATATTAATACATAAAAAACTATATTATTTATAGATCCATAATTGAATTAAAAAATATTAACGAAAGAAATTGCTAAACGTATAAAAAATAAAAAAAGTTCAACATAAAAAAACATTTTTGTTGAGTTTTTAAATTGAAGATGGTAATATTATGTCCATAAAGATATTATTCTGCAAAAAAATATACAAAATTCAGTTATTAATTATAGAAACAATTTCTTTCCCTTAATGACACACAGTCATTACTATTTCAAAATAAAATATAATTATACACTTAATTAATTTCAGAAAAAAAATTCATTTGAATGCAATGAATATAGTGAACCTATTCATTTGTTTACTACAACTACTCTACTACTTATTTTGAGTTTTGTGATTTTTGTCGATTCTTAAATATTGAAGTATTTGTGGGTAGTAGGCGTGTCCTTAGACGGATTTTGTTAAGATTTCGCGCGCAAATATACCGATTCGACATCAATTTCATTTATATTCGACAACTGCTTTCAGAAATATTTTACGCTTTGTGGTTCTTGTCTATTCTTCTTGATTTAAGGATTTGTGCATCCTAGGCGTATCCTTAAGCCGATTTCGTAGATAACTCACAAATAATTAAACCGATCCTATAATAAATCACCCACAAAATATTATTTGTCTACGGTAGCTCTTCTAGAAAATATTTGTGGCTTTCTGAAATGAATTGATTTTTCAATAATTAAGCATATGTAGGCGGTATCCATGTCCTTCGATCAATTTTGTTAGAATTTTGCAAATGATCATGTTGAATCCATATAAAAAGTAAAATACTAAAATTCATTTATCTTGGACAAATCCTTCGATTTTTGTCTTGCTCGCATCGAGGCCTTTGTTTTGCTTAGCAATAATCTTCGTTATGGCCTCGGTTTTCAGACTTCAACCCCATCCTTTTAAATAAAAGGATGGCTTGGATTTCTCACCTCTTCATAAGCGATTGTCTTCCACTTTCACTTGGTGTCTTAATGCTGTTTATCCGGTTTCGTGTTATCTCCACAAAGGAGTCTGACTCCATTGCGCCTGTCTAGTGATCTAGAAACTTTTGAAACTCCTTCAGACAGAGAATATTTTCCCAACGCCATCGCATTTTTGTAAGTACTAGCGCACGGTATAATTCCTCTTCCCTTTGAGCCCTCCGGTGAGTTCTCTTTATGGATTTTTGGCTCACCTTCCGCTAGACCCCCTCCCTGCGGGGAGCTTTTTACCTTAAAATTTTTGCGATGCTCAACGGTGTTTTGCTCCTCTAGAGAGCGAATTCTCTTGCACTTCTCCATAGAGACGGGTGCAGAGGCTTCACCTATATAGATATTACCACCTTATCTACTCCAGAGGAATCCTTTTCATTTTTTGGATAGCAAGAGTTGGAGACCTCTCCCGTCTTTTGTGGCTAGGGATGATTAGTCATCACCATTGGTACCGATTATTCCTCCACTCGGCTTTCTAGCAAAAATGGAGTCCAGGTTGCCCACCTCCGAAATTGTTTTCGTACAGTCACTTGATGACGATGACTCGGGGCCTGTTTGCTCACCGTCACTAGTCGCTGGTACTGAGTTATTTAGAAAGTGGTACTGATTAAAATATATATATTAGTATTAATAAAACAAAAATATTCTAAGTGAACTGTTTGAATAGAATATGGTGGTGAATAAAGCAACATGAAAATGTATTACTTATCTTATTTTTTTTGATATTTTATATGTGGGACCAATTCCTTCATATAATATGGATGAGTCTCTTTTGTACACGGTTTTTCTTACGCGAGCTTTCGAGAAACGTATCTATCGTGTAAAAACAGAATTAAGTGTATAAGTATAAACAGCTTTTCTGCGTGATTCATAATATCTCCCGAACGGATTATATGAATTTGAGCCGATTTACAGTGATCGAAGTGGATAAGATATCTTGATATATATCAGTGTGAATCGATTTAAATTCACAGGAAATTTCAGTTAAACAATACTCCTTAGAACGCTACCAGTATGGCTTGATTCAGCCCTTTTAAGAGCTATATGCGGTCACACATACACATTCACATATACAGACATAATGACGCGCTCTGAAAATTAGCTAGAGGACCTTCATAGCACCTCAAAAGATAAAGATCTGATAAGAACTCGCTTTTTAAAAAGCACCAACTTCCATCTAGTTTTTTGCATAGGCGGTCTTCGAGCGGACTTAACTCTCTAGGTATAACAAAAAAATATTTTACTAAGCAATTTTCTAAATAGCTGGCCTTCGCCGGGTATTAAGAAGTTTCTCCTTGTTTACATAAGCCAGCCGGGAGCCAATTCAGAAAAATATTTACTCAGAGAAACCACTTTTTGACGTGGAAGAAAATTCTACGGTCCAGCCAAAGATCGTCTGTACAGAAAATTTTTTACTGATAAACATATTGCCAACTTTTCTACTTATACATATACAAATATTAATTTTATATTGTTGGTTTCTCATTGGGCAATATTTGTATTATATTTAGGCGTTTTAAAAGTTGAGAAATATTTTATATATTTTTTTTGGACTTTTTTTCATGTAGCTTAGTTTATTCAATTAATATGCTTACTGTATATTATTAATGGCAGAGTTTGGTACGAAATGATACATTTTACAAGAATGATTATAAAAATTCGGCGCAACTTGCTGTAGAGCGCCCTTAATAATAGATTTATAGCAAAATCAATTTGGTTATAAACGTTTTTTCTTATGTTATTGTTAATTAATAAAAATATATGTTTTTATTGTTAATAATTACTCAAAGATTTAATAGCTTTATGAAAGGCATTATTCTCTGATATCCACGGTTGTCATTGGATGTGGCTCAGCGAGAGAGCCACAAAAGAGAGCAAAAGATTGAGAGACTGGAAAATTTTTGAAAATTCTAGATAGCAAAATTTTTACTTTTAATAATAATCCATTACATTTAGTTATCAAGTTTTCTAAAAGAACCGAAAATATAAAATTTTTTTTGCAAAATTTAGAAATGTGAAGAGTAATGCAAATCTTTAAAACTAATAAATATGTTTATAACTATATTTATGCATATATATTATCTATATCTACATAAATATATATATATATATATATATATATATATATATATATAATATATATATATATATATATATATATATATATATGTATATATATATATGCATTTGTATATGAAATAAATTATTTTTCAAAATTCAAATATTTTATATAATGTAAGCTCGCTCAAAATATATTTTTAGCTCTACATAGTGCCTGACTTCTGCAGAATAAATTATCACTATGCTTGGCATGATATACATTGTTGTAGGGTGATCCATTGATACCATGTTGGCTATTATCCAAATCTAACAAAAGTACATACAATAATGATAGAAGTTTTGACTTGTTCTGCGTTTCAGAGAATAACAACTTTTTTCCTGTTGCGACGAGATCTCACATTAGAAAAGAGACACCGAGATTTGACACAAAATCATATGGGGGATTCACACTTCGTGCTATTTAGTCATATTGTCATAGAGTCATAAAGTTTTAGACTGGTTGTTGTTGTACTGCATATAAAAAAAGTCATAAAATAATAGCACTCTTCCAGGTATGTTTTTGTGTTGTCATAAAATAGCTATGGAGATCTAAGTCGAACTCTGAAAATCTTTAAGCGAGACGGCGGAAGTATATGTTTGCCGCCGTTACTTATACATGTTTCACGACTAAAAAGCGGATAAGAAATTGTTCATATCTATATGTCTGTATATTAAATAACATTTTTCTAACATAAAATATATTAAAGGAGCACTAAAGCGCAAAACTAAATACATACAATTGAAAAATTTGTCTCGTTTAAATTACGTAGCTGGCAGCCACTGAACGTTTTTCCATATGCCGCCGCCAAAAATTTATTCAGCTCATAACAAGGCAGCAGCTGTTAGAGTTTATATATACAACTTTATTTAGCAGACCAAGTTATGACGGGTTTTTCAAACTTGTCATATTTTAAGTGTTATTATTTTATGACTTATGGCTCTATGACTACAGTGTGAATCCCCCAATAGTGGTATCAATAACAAGATAAGATAATCGGTTAAGATCGAGAAATATTCTTATATAAATATTTCTATCAAAGCAATAGTTCAAAATTCTAGAAAATAAACCTATGCCTGTTCTTAAAATATATTTTTATAATAAAAATTTTATGAATTGATAGTATTAATAAATTTGTGTAGATACATTTTTATTATAGTATTCTTGTACGACTGCTGTGTTTATGTACGACTGCAACATATAAAAAGCAATTATACATATTGTTACGTTTATAGACCTTTTCGTAAAAACGGTTTTATTACTTATCCTTCAAGGATTCGTTTTATTGCATCAAATTAAAACACGGACAAATTAATTTTAGAAATATAATGCGGCAACACTTTATTTATTACTTTATTTACACGAGTATTTGTACTACTCAACACTTAGCGATACTAACACGTCTATATTTGAAATCACACTCACTCTCTGAGCTCTGGGAGCGCCTTTATATAGAAAAAATTACGTCGTCTGGTAACTTCGCGAAACTTCTCGGCATGGTTGTTGTTGGTTGTACTTTACTTAACATGTAGCTATATACGTGTGTTTGTATACATGACAATGCTGACTTGTGTGTTTTGCTTGTATGCATGAGTGTTCTGTGTGTTTTGTCTATGGTAACTACGAGTGGTTATATGGATGAGTGTTCTGAGTGTTGTGTGGTTTTGTTTCTTCTTCTCCTATGTGTATATGGCTGCGTATACTTGTGAACTTGTTTAGATTTATTAGCAGCGAATACTTGCATACAAGATTATTAAGAATAACATCTCTTAGCATTTATGTTGCTAGGTTTTTCGTTGATGTTGTTTACACTTATTATTGGTACAGCCTCGAATGATCTTGGTTATTCTGGAGTATTCCATTTCCGTTAATTTGAATATTATCTATATTGTGTTGACCAGGGTTGTCACATTTTGACAACTAGAGATTAATTGGCAGTGCTGCCAAGTACATATAGCCACATTGTCGTTTTATTTAAATCTATTTCTAATCTTTGTAACACTAAATTAATTTCATTGAATAAAAAATATTTATATATACTTATAATCACATTATTTTTATACAAATATGTATAACATTTTCCCAAATACTGAGTACTTGCGTAATCCTACATAACACATTACTATTTTAACTTGAAAATTTTGGATGGAAAAGTGTTAATTTACTTCTTGGTATCATTGGGAGAAATTTCACAAAATTTGTTCTTATCATCTCGTTAATAGAGAGTGATAGAAAAGTATATGCACAGAGCACAGATCTCATATACGATTTCTATCCCAAAGTTCGTTTTAGCTTCAGTGTAACTTACCATTTTCTAAAAGAATTAATATGTCCTTGAAACACACAGTTTATCATACGAATTTATTATGTTTAGTACTATTTTGTGACATTTATAATACGTAATAAATTTTATAAATTTGTATTATTCATATATATATATATATATATATATATATATATTTAGTTATAAATGTAACTGTTTGACATACTGTCATTGTACTATTATTATATGAAATTTATTTGTTGGGTGGTTAAGCAATGTCTACATGCATTTCATTGGCGCTTTATACCAACTTCAACCACAGTTTTGAAAAGTTTCAAACTTCTCAAATTATCAACAGACTTCCATAAACCATTTGAGAATTTAAATGAAAAACCACCAACGATTTAAAAAAATCACATTATAATAATTGTAGTAGGCTATGAAACTTATACATATCAAAACCCAACAAACAACTTTTATTCGATATGACGCTAATTTTTCTATACCTTTAAACAATTAGAAATCTTTGGATAGCAACGAAAGTATTTATAAAGCAAATAAAACCGTGTATAGAAGTATTTTGATCAGTTGAGAAGTTTGAAACTTTTCAAATCTGTTTAAAGTCTACTGGCGATTTGGTATAGAGATCCAATGAAATGCATATAGGCATTGCTTAACCACTCAACAAATAAATTTCATACTATAGTGGTACAATGAGTGATATGTCAAATAATGTAAAAAAATGGTTTTTCAAATAATTAAATTTTTTAACTATATATATCTATATATATATATATATACATATATATATATATATATATATATATATATATATATACATATATACATATATATATATATATATATATATATATATATATGTATGTATATGTATATATACATATATATATATATATATATATATATATATAGGTATATGTGTAATCAATTCGATACCATTTGTTTAGTTAAATATGGTCATATATATGTGTTATGATTTGGTCGCATTTAAGCTTTTTAGCACATACATATATCAATCGCTGAAAAATTGTGTTCCTTTTAAATTACAAATAATCTTAGGTACAAATGGACATACATAATAATACATAAATGGATCTTATATATAAGAAATTAATCTTACACTAGCATTTTGAAAGCATATACACTCAGACGTCTTATTATATTTTTTAAAATATGAGTTTTGTTATCATTGACATCGAAAATGAAAACAGATTTAAAAATTTGTTTTTGTCTTAAATGTTAATATATAACATATATATATATATATATATATATATATATATATATATATATAACTGCTTGTTGTTGCTAAGAAAGTAAATATTATCATATGGGATATTATATGGAGAACGAAAAATAAAGGAGTTATTTTTTTGTCACTTCAATATAAACCGTCAACTAATTTCTTTTATTTTATGTACAAAAACAAGCAGTAAATATTTTTTGAACATCTATTACATATATCCCAATGAAACAATGTTTTCAAAAAGAATGAATTTAACATTTGATAACCAAAATTAGAGCACATTAAGTATTTGTTTAAATGTATACTCTTTAGTAATACTTTTGTGATATATTAATTAATTTTTTTAAGAACAATTCTTAATATATTTCATAAAAATTGAATATGTTTCCCAGCAGCGGCTCCCAAACCTGTTGAGAATTCTGTTCAAGTTTACAGCATAGTATTATGGTTAATATTCTATGTTTTAGTCGAATATGAAACCTAAGTCCAGACAAATACCACCACCAACTTTGCAAAGAATCGTGATGCCTTAGTTTGCACTGTTTGTGTGACCAGTATTAACATCCAACAGTGGAATCCATTTCGCCATGGCGTTTTTGGAACGAAACATTTCTTCGAAGAATATTTTTTCATTTGGATTTACATCTGAACCAGAACCAATAATGGCTCTACCGAGTATTTCATTGGAACCTGTAATGTAAAACGGAATAAGAAATATCTAATTTTGTAACATACAATGAGTATCATACCTAATAAGCCGTCATGTATTACCTGTAACTCGACGGTGGCATTTTTTAACGCCTCTTTATTCACATCAAATGTTAAAGCTTCATTATACACTGGATTTATATTGTTTCGTATGATGGCTGTTTTGCGCTTTTTATTTTTTTTACCCGGCACCATCAAAGTTACTTTTATATAGGGATCTGATGAGTTGCGCGAATCGTCAACAATCCTTAAATTTCTAGCCTTTATTATCACCACAGTTAAGCGTTCTGCCGATGGTAAGTAGGCTAAAGTAATCATAACATCTCCCAAATCGATTTTCATGTCCTTTCAATAAATATATCAAAGATAAGTATTTATGTTTTATAGTATTTTTAATCATTAGTATAGCACAATTTCGCTTAACTTACTTGCTCTGCACACGGTCCCAAAGGTGTCCAAAATTTTTCCTTTTTGGTTAAGTCTAGGTTGGCCAATGGTATTTGTGCTCCTCCTATGCAAACATGTCGGGAATATGCGTCAAAATCGTAAAGTAAAATTTCTATAGTACGTTTATCAATTGCTTTGGGATTTTCTTCAAAAACAAAGTCTTCATCGAAAACTGTAATTAGAATAAGAAAAGAAGAAAAGTAGCATTGCACCGTAACTTTCTTTTTTAGTTTCTGGGCGGCTGATTTAAATATTATAAAAACTCTTCATTTTTATATCAATAATGGTATATTATATACGAGTTCATAAGCCTATCGGCAATTGGCTGCAAGAGAGTTACAGCCATAACAATTCAAATCTCAAAAGTAATACCTCATAATTGAAATGTAAAAATTAAAATTTTCTGAAAACTATTTGGTTGGGCAACAAAACATCACGAAATTTATTTAAATTTCGTTGAAGGTACCAGCCTCGCCAATTTCAGACTTTGGTTCTTGTCTCAAAAGAGCTTTGAGAAATGGGAACGTTAAATGAGCACTTTTGAATATATGTATCTATTTTGATTGATGCTCTTTCAAGATAATATATTCTAAAAGTAGTTCAGGTTAGGAAAATCTCAAAAACTAAAATTCGTGGATAGTTTCTTTAGTCAGTTAGTGAGCCCGTGATGCCTGTTGCTAAATTGAAGTTTCCGTTATACCAAGTAATGGGTCAAAAAGGAAAAGCGAACTCCAATTTACTCAAAACTCAAACTGTATGTAGTTGTAGAACAAAACATAAGAAAATTTAAAAAAAGGAAAAGTATCAGCGAGTTCTTGTTGTGACTTTGGTATTGGTTTTAGGCTTCCCGTTTATTAATGTGCAAGTTTGAAATAAATATCTCTAGTTATTCTAAGAAATGTTGGGTAAAGGTTCCCTGAGGATCTGCATTAGCCCCAGTGAAATGCGCATAGGAACTAGCTAAAACCCTTCAACTGATCACTTTGAATTTTTTAATAAGATTTTGGAAAAGAGAACTAGCACATAATTAAAAATAAAAACACATACTAAAGAATATCTGTAGTTTTTTTTAGTACACATTATATATATATATATATATATATATATATATATTTATATATATATGTATATATATATATATATATATATATATATACATATATATATATATATATATATATATATATATATATACATATATATATATATATATATATATATATAATGTGTACTAAAAAATCTGTATATATATATATATATATATATATATATATGTATATATATATATATATATATATATATATATATATATGAAGTCCATGGTAGATCCATTTTACTATTAACAGCCAATAAAGATAATCCGCTTTCAAAAACAAGCAAACAAGTTATCTCAGTCATTACCTAGTATAAGGGAAAGGAGGTAATTACAAACCTGGACTTAAGGTCTTCTTGTGTATCCGAGTTTGCCAGAAATTCTTTTTTTCAGGCAACAATCGAACTTTCGCATAAGGATCTGCAGTGCCACTGAACTCACGAGGCTGAAGACTTTGCGCCTACATTGAATAATATAAGATATGTTAATTTTTAATTTTCTCATAATCACCTCACCTCAATTAAGCGAACCGATAAAATACCAGCATGAGGATCATACACAATGCTGACATGAATACTGCCCTTCATATCTTCTCCTTGACTTGGACCCTTCTGTAGGGAGTTCTAATATAAAGAATATTTAATTATAAACATTATTAAACCATAGATTGTTAGTTTAAATTACGTACAGTTCTGTATAACGCCGTATCGATTTTGGTATGATCTAATTTTGCATTCATAGATGAAACCTTCGGACGTGTGGGATTCATAGCTAAGACGACATGCTTATCAGAGCGTGCTATAGCAATAGAATTGCAGGACGACATAGATAAAGTATTTGATTTTAAGCTACCAGTTGGTGAAGTTGGCGTCGATGGCGGTGTGTCGTCAGCTGAAGTGGAAACTTGTTGTTGTATTGTTTTCGAAGTTGGTGGAACCCAAAATGTTGTATCTTCAGTATTAATGGAGGTGGGAGTAACATACTCCTTAGCCACAAAACGTGAACATTCGCTGATGTTATCGACGTTGTAGCCAGAAGCCGTTGTGACAAGCGCATCTCTGCTATTAGCTTCTGCATCTTTGTTGTCGGCCGATTCTAACAAATTTTTCTCAAACCAATTTAAGCGATATCTTCTCGTACACGTTGCATAACATCCCAAACCGATAACAGAAACGATTAAAAATGATATGGAAGCATAAATGCCTACTTGGTCCAACGATATATCTTCTTCTGTTATAACAATGTCCATGGTGTATTTATATATATTTTACTGTCGTTAAAGGTATCCAAAGGAAACTAAAATAAGGAAAATTTGTGTATAAATGAATTGTGGATGGTAAAGGTTGATGCTTCTGCTACTTATTAGTTTAACCAGAATAAGTGTGGTGAATTTTTATGACAGCATGCTATTTTTCAGACGTTTTTATACCCTCACAACAAAGTGAAAAGTCGAATCCACTTTAGGGCAAAACGCTTTACTGGAAAAAATCGGATTTTTGAAAGCGATACAAATCTCCGCAATGATTTTAGTCGCAGCTTGTCTAATTCACTTCGCTTTACCGAAACATATCTTTGTTGAAAATATCGTATTACTCAGTTTTGTATGCAACTTACTTCGCTTTATTGAAAACATAAAGAATGACAAATTTATATATGAGAAATCTATTGCATAACCTAAAGGTGAAAAAATTGTGCATGTTTTGCTCGTTTTAAATATATCAGGCAAAATGTATTTGTCCTTTTCGCTCTTACGTACTTTAGTGTATATTTCTATTATATTGTCAGTGCAAGCGGCTAGACATTTTCGATTTTAAGCAGTACGCTTAACTGTAACAAATTTCAAAAATCCGAGCTACGCTTTAGAGAAAAAATCGGATATTTGGAAAAAATTGGGTGTTGGATTTTTAAATAGGAATACATTTTTTTATTTTATTGATTTATTTAACATAGATGAGGTATTTACAGTGTTATTATACCAACTAAAGAGTTCAGGCGATCAGGTGCCTTTTCTTCTTAGAAAACGACAAAATTATTTACAATAGGTGTTATTACATTTGTGTTTAATTAAAATATAACGGTTTAGGCAAAAAATTAAAAAAAAAACTTTTTAAGAAAACAAAATTATTATTTTGAAATAAAACTTAAAACTGATTGTTCACATATAATCTGTTAATATGTGTATGTTCAGACATTTCACATCGATTGTTATAATTACTTGTTAGTTTTGAAAACGGTGGGTCGGAAATGCAATGGAAGACTATATATCATTTTTAATTTGTTATGACTAATTTGAAGCCTTTTTAAGTGGCACTCAGTTACATCACTCCACGCTGGGGCACCATAGTACAATATAGACATAAAAATTTACTTAAAAAGTATAATCTTATTATCTTTACTAAGAGTCGACTTTCTATTTATAAATGGATAAAGGCGTCTAGTAACATTGTTTATTTTACTAATAATGTATGAAACGTGTTCGCCAGAATTCATTATTTTGTCTGGAATAACCCCTAATTATTTTACTTTAGCCTCCCATCTAATATAATTGTTATTAAAGAAGAGATCCCTTTGAGGAAGGAAAATAGACTTGCGCTTCCGACTGGGTCTTCTGTGTGTTAATGAGTATTTGAAATTTTTTGAAGTATCCTCTAGAATTTTCAAACCATTTTCAAGGTTAACTATAATGTCTTTCACAAGTATATCATGGGAAATCTGATGTGAAAATGTTGTACAGAATTGGCGAAAGAGAAGACTCTTGAGGGCATCCCGCTGAAACAGATATTTGCGTTGAACATGTTTTGCCAATGTATGCCTTGCAACTTCTGTTGGTCAAAAACTTTGTATTAACACAAAGATCTCTGGTGGGAAGTTCAGAAGAATCATTTTATAAATAAGGTCATCATGCCATACACTGTCGAATGCTGATTTGATGTCGAGAAGTACCATGCCTGTTGATTTTCCCAAGAGCAAAATTATGTTTAATTCCAAGCAAAGAGTTCGAAGTATTGTGTTCTGTTCTAAAGCCGAACTGCTGTTTAGGTAAAAATATTGTTTGCGTCGCAAAAGTGCAAAATTTTTTTTTCAGGACTTTTTCAAAAATTTTGCTTAAAGATGACATGGATGGCTTATTGGCCTATAAGGCAAAGGACAATAAGTGCCTTTAGTAGTATGTTGCTTATTCCATCATGCCACGAAGATTTTCTAGCTTGAGGTTTTTAATTATACAATATATTTTTTCATATGACACCAAGAAATCATCGTTTATATCAATTTTAACAACACGAAATGCATTTAAAGTATTTAGAACGTTGGAAATAGTTGTGTTATCGCAGATTTAATTTGAAAGTGTCAGTTGAGTATCGAGCTCCTTCATATTTTAGAATTGGCATATTTCGATGCTTCTTTCTCAAAACTTTTGCAATATTCTAAAATTTTGCTTCTTTCAAGAGATGCCAGTACAGTTCTCCAAGATTTGTTTCTTTCGTTAAAGATTTTTTTTATGTATTCATTAAAAAAGTTGATTTGGATTTTACCAGCATCATGTCTGTAACGCATTCAACGACGACGGAAATAATTTCTGTTTGAAATCGTAATACTAATTTACGTTGATAGCGGTGTTCATTTAATAGATTTGGTTGTTTTGGAATACTTCAAACGTCAAGTATAATGTTTGTAAATAGCTCAATACTATTATTTATTCTTTGCTTGACAGTATGTTTAAATAGAGTCCAGTCAGCTATATTAAAATTGTAATATAACTCATTCATAGTAGGGTCCGCTAATTTTTGTGGAGTATTGGTCAGGTAAAAGTCCGATGTTGAGGGTTGGCGAGCGTCACTTGCTATTCACAAGGGGCCTTAATCCAGAAATCCAACATTTTTCACCAACAGTTAGTACGTAGGCATCCCCAGGACCGATGACGGCAGTTAAAGTCACCACCAAATATGAAATTATTACCACCAGCGCACAGTGGTGTTTAATCTTGTTAAGAAATTAAAATTTGTGAACCTTTGGCTGCTTTGAAATTTTTAATACGAATGGTCGAGGGGTCGCTTTTCGACCAAGTTTGCGTTAAAATTTATTTAATTAAGTATCATAAACAATACAAACATTGATTAAATTTACTTTAGATTAAAAGGTTTTAATGAAGAAGACGTAGGATTCTATTTAAGTTCATAATGGATATTACATGTAAGCTTTTATGACAAATTTGTAAATTTAAAATTGTCTAATGTATGTAAATTAAATCTTAAAACGATAAAAATTACGTTGTTTTGCAAAACTGTTATTGCTTAAAAAATTTTAGTAACTTTTTTTTCTAAATAGCCTTGATTTTAATTTTTTAGAAGTAGTTGAATTCGCTGTTATTTTTGCTTTATTTTTTCTTCATTTTTCTTACTTTTTATTACTATTTCGCCTAACGTACAGTAAGCTGTCTAGTGGAAAAAAATTTAAAAAAAAGTTTCGAATTTATCAATAAAATACATGTGCGATGAAAACGGACAATCCCACGATGCCAGAAGTGGTTTGGTTTTTCATGTGCGTTACACATATAAAAAGTTATACAGTCTTAAAGTCGAACTATTTTCATAATTTTTTCATAACTTTAAAGTAACAACAAATGGGTTTGGAAAAATGAATATAAAAAATTTATTTTTCAATAAAAATGCTTGCAGTTATATTTGTTATGTTCAGAAATGTAGCAGACACAATGAAAAAGTCCTAAAATTTGAATATTTATAGCAACACTGTAAGAAAAATTGTGAATAATCTTATTTTCTGATATATATACTAAAATATGTATAAGAAGGTTTAGTTGTTTTCTATGCCAACTTTTGAAATATAATAATTTTAAAAATCATCCATATTTGATATTTTTATTAAAACTATCAGTTGATATTTTTAATGTTTGATAATGTAAGATAATAGGCCATGCTTTAAACCAAGGAATACCAAGTAGGATAACTCTAAAACATATAAAACCTTATTCTCACATATTTGGACACCATGTGAAACTAACCCTTTATTGATACAAATACGTACTTAAGCAAGAACTGCCAAAGTGTCGGGACCGAAGTGCTTTATATGCTAAGCAAAACCTAAAGATATGACCAAACTTAGCATTGATTATTCTACCAACGAAGACCATTGTAGATATGGAATTTCATCTTTACATTGTTTGCTTACATGCTTTGAGAGCATGCATATCGATTGCCTTTTAAGACTTGGCAATCTCACTTTAAAGTGTTAAAAAGTGGGGTCAAAATTTGGAATAACAAAAATTTTGGGTTATTTTCGATCCCACTTTTTAACCCTTAAAATTTTTTGTCTCAGCTATTTCCCATCACAAATTCAATTGTACAGAGAAAGATATGAACGCTGTGCTACAAAAGCATTTTGTACATGCGAAAGACCGGATAACTAAAAGAAAATATCCAAATTAAATTTTTATAACTTTTTGAAATATGTGAATTATTATTATTTTTTTTTAATTGATTATTTATATAATTGTAATTGGGATTCATAATTCTTAATAATGAATACCACTATTACTATTATTTTGTTTATAAATTCAATTAAATTTTTTTATTTTATTTATTTTATTAAACAACTAATGAGAAAAGCGGCTCATAAAAGACTCCTCAAGAAGAGTCGCGGGTAGGGTACAATTTTCTCCCGAAAAAACAATCATTTACGATCAGAAAATGAGCTCATATATGCTTATTTTAATCGCGCAGAGGAGTCATAAATGACTCGAATATAATCATTTTTTTCATAAAATGCTTGCAGGGATAGTTCTAATAATTTTCATATTTTTTTATGAAACTTAATATCATTTACTGATAATATTTTTTCTATAAGATTTTTTCCTGTATTTATAATAATTCTCCTAGGATGCTTTGAAAAATAGTTAATAATTCTACCTGAAGAAGTTGGTTTCTTATACTAATCTATTAACAAGGAATTATTTCTTCTTATTACTACTGTATCTAAATATGGAAGTTCTGAAATACTTTATTTTTCAATTGTAAACTTAATATCTGGATGAAACCTATTAAACGTCGATAACATTATTTCTATATTGCTTTCCGAAATAACATCAACATATTTTGTTAAAGCTTTTGGTTTAACCGATAATTTTTTAATGCAATCATCTATTTTTTTTCCATTACAATATCAGCCACAATTGGAGAAACTGGAGAACCCATTGGAAGTCCTGTTGGATATATGTTTTATTCTTATATTGAAAATTATACATAATTTTACTATACTTAAAAACAATTATTTTTTCATATTTGCATGTTGCAATATCAAATTCAATTTTTTATCAATGATATTTATAGCAACATTGACTGAAATACTTGTTAAGTGTTTCACTTTATTTATTGAGTTGCATAGCTTTAATAACATTATATTTTGAATTAATTGTTAAATGATTTAAAATATTTGTAATATATTTACAAAGACCATATGAAGGAGAATTTGTAGAAGAACAAATTTGTCTTAAAGGTAAATTCTCCTTGTGAAACTTAGGTAGTCCTTATAATCTAGCAACTAGTGCTATATTATATATTTTAATTATAGGATATAATAATATTTTTGTTTGCCGACATATGTTTGTAAAATTGTTCATTTTTTCGTTTTGACAATATATATTTTATTTGTATTTGTGAATTTAAAATATTTTTTCTACTAGCATTTGGAAGATTGTTTTATAAAAAATCATCAAACTGAGTCTTGTCGAGTATTTTTGACGATTAAGAACTGATTAATTACTTGCACACTTGAAAAAATACTCGATAATTATTCGATCTAATGCTTAAAAAGTAATTTATTGAAAATACAATAACAAAACATACAGCAATCGAAAATGGATCATACAGGTGTTGGAAATATGACTGTTTGTAAGTTATTCATGAATTTTTTTCTTATCTAGCTAGCTTTGAAGGAAGTGTAAAATATTGTAATATTGTAAATTTTAGTTTATTAATACCAGCGATCTCGGGGTGTAAAATTTAAATATAAAATTACAATTTTAAAAGCTTATATTATATTAAATATATATATATATATATATATATATATATATATATATGTATATAAATATATATATATATATATATATATATATATATATATATGGGCATTTCCTCCGAATGGTCTACTGGGATCAAAAAATTAAATGTTGATAATCACCGTGTTTTATTCTTTATAATTATAAAAATAAGTCTATATTTTTATAATAGGATCTTTTCATAGCATATTTCAGATGTTTTACTTGAGAAAATTGGATTGAAAGTGAAATATGTTATTATTTTCTTTTTAGCTATTTTCAAAGACATTTTTATATATAATTATTTTACATATAAAAAATATGTTATGTGTGCACTCCTTCTTCAAAATTTCTCTATTAAAATCAGTTGAGATGAGAAGAGAAGCGTAAGTAGTACAAAACAGAAGTTCGATTAACGGTTGACTTTTACTTCGTTTCTAGTCTATGTCGTACGTTCGCGACCGAAAATATCATATTATTGTAATATCTTTGCATTAAACGTCGACAGGTGCCCGCCAAAATACATTTTAATTAAGTTCGGTATCACTTATTTGCAAACAAAAAAACTTCTGGCTTTCAGTTAAATAGGTTTTTTACTTGCAAAAATTCGTCCGTTCGCGACCGTAAGAAATTTTTTTTTAATTTATGAACTTACTTGCTTAAAACGCAACTTTAATTTCGTAGATGGGTAACACATGTGATAAATCGCAAAATGCTGCTAAAAAATCTGCTGAAAGGATGCGAAAACGACGCTTCGCATTAATAAAAATAAAAGTTTTAGAACAAATGCAAGAAAAAGAACGCGCAAGATTGAAAGAACACCGACAAAAGAAGAAAAATGCAGGTCAACAAGAAGAAGAACACGAAGCGTATTCGTGTAAACAAACTCTGAGAAATGCAATGAAAAAGACTGAAAGGGCATTACCAAGTAATTAAAAAAGTATTAAGTTATTAAGGACTATTTAAGAAGTATGAAGAACCCTGAAATGAACAAAAAACATCTCCCAAGTTGATTTGGAATGGGAGATGAAGCTGAATTAACATAATATATGTGTGTACATACTGATGAAAACTTTAAATTAAGGACAGCTCTAACGTCATATTCAATAAAAACAAAAATATTCAATAAAATAGTCCACATATATTAAATAAATTTATATATATTAAATCGAATTCAGATTCATAGGCTAATTGCCACAGCAGAGCTCTGCTGTGTAAGTTAAATAAAACTGATGTTGACTTTCATTTGTGCGTTGGAATATTTTTCATCATGTCTTTCTGAGATTTAAATTAAGTTCGAACAATTAGCCTATGAATCTGAATTCGATTTAATATAGCAATATAAATGTTCGTTAAAATAATCACCACATAAAATAATATAATTTTTCTTATAAGCGCTACTACACCGAATAAATTGAGTATTAAGTTCTTTGTTAAGGAAATTTAAAGATATTTATATAAATATCTATAATAATAATAATAATAATAATAATAATAATAATAATAAAACATGTGGCAAAAACGAACGTACGTTCGCGACCGGTACTAAACCAATGAAACAAAAACCAATAGAAATATTTTATTTATACTTTTAAAATGAATTAATCGCCTCTGAATATTCCGTTCCATTTCGCAGATTTTTACCCAATATCACATTAAAGGGTGAACAAGTGGGGTCAAAAATTACCCAATCAAACCTATATTTTTGAGGGCGCTGTTGGCTGAAATAGTAAGACACAAGACTGCGATGCCTGAGGTCCCGAGTTCGACTCCGAATGTTAATTGTTGTAGGCTTGTCTCAATGACGAAGGCATAGCACTGGTCGCTGAACATTACCGAGAGCGATTAACATCGTCATGTCTGATCAGAAAATGAGCTTATATATGCTTATTTTAATCGCGCAGAGGAGTCATAAATGATTCCATATGATCAATTTTTTCATAAAATGCCCGCGACTCTTCTTGAGGAGTCTTTTATGACTCGCTTTTCTGATCAGTTTCGACACATTTAGGACTCATATTTTTAATGATTTGCGAGTCTTTTTCGGGTCATATTTTGATCGTATTTCTAATTATTTTCGAGTATTTTTCGGGTCTTTTGCGACTCATTGTTCAGTCCTATTTCTAATCTTTTGCGAATCATATTTATACCATTCACCACCGTACGTCGGGCGTTACATAGTGTGTTTTTAAGTACCAATTTTGTTCTTCCTAATTTATGAAATAGTTCTAGTTAGCAAAAAAAAAAACAACTTCAGCTGACTTTTTTGTTACTATGTATATTATTTCAATATCTCAGCCTTGGAAACGAAATTTTAACTTTTTTTGCTTGTTTTTACCAGTGCCACTCTTAATGAGGAATGAAATAGTGTTAATTAAGAAAAACTTAAAATTTGTAATCAATTTAGTCACTTTCATGTACTGCAAAATATTGCAGATATACCAATTTTGTTTTTCCTGATATAAAAATTGTTTTAATTAGTAAAAAAACGACGTTAGTTATCTTTTTGGTTACTTTTTTATATAAAAAAGTTTCAATTTCCCATCCCTGGAAAATATAATTATGTTTTTGTTTTTATTATAATTATGTTATGTTTTATTCAATAAAAACTTAAAATTTGTAACTATTTTAGTCCCTTTCATGTACTACAATACATTGTATGTACCAATACAACGTTCGTTACAATTTTAATTTTTAAAATTAAAAAAAATATTAAATCGTTTGACCATTCTGATCACTTTCAAGTACTATAATATATTACATTTGTCCAACCCTAAATTCGAAATCTCGATTTTTTTAATTTTTGATACCAAATTTATTCTTCTTAAATTATAAAATAGTTTTAGTTAGCAAAAGAAAAAATATCAGTTGCCTTTTGGTTACGTTTATGTATAAAAAAATTTAAATTTCCCAAGCTTGGAAAAGAAATTTTAATTTTTGTAAATTCATGACCTATAAAGCAGTTTTATTTGAGAAAAACCTAAAATTTTTAAACATTTTATTACATGTATACCATTTCAAGAGAAGGCGGCCAAAACTAATTTTTTTATGATCACCAATTGTAAAATGTAAAAGTTCATTCGAAAGTAGATACGTTTATTGCTCGAGAACCAAAATATTGAAACTTTATTTTGTCTATATCATTTTGCTAAAATGAGAAATTTCTTATAAAATTTTTGATTTTTAAATATCTATAACTTTTTTGTTTTGAAATATTTCTAAACAAAATTATTTTCATATACTGCCACATCCGTTAACTATATTAGCAGTAATTAGTAAAAATTTTTATTACTCTTAGAAATTAATTTTTTTAAATTTTATTTTAACAAGGTCCAAATTTTCCTAAATCTTCCCACTTAATAAAGCATAACTTTTAAAGTTCGTAAAGAGACTAGTACTATCTTATAGTCCAAACTCTCCTCTACACTTCTATACCCCATCGTACTGGTATATGCGGCACGATCCGACCGCAAACGCCAGAGCAATTATTCTGATAGAAGTTCAAATATTTTTTGAGTAAAAAATGTGTTTTCTGTTGTGCTCATTTTTGAACCACTTTTTTATCAGATCAGAGAGACAAATTTCAGATGAAAAAGTATTTTAGTTTTTAATTTAATTTACCCTTTTTATAAAGGTATAAAATAGTTTTTTTCGGAATTGCTCTTTCATAATGTATGTATTATGTTTATATTCACAACTGCGGCTAATATGGAACATATCTCAACTAATCATAGTAAAAACCATTGATATGTGTATAATAAGCGTTGTCACAAATAGAAGTACAATATCAAAACCCACTAAAAAATAAAAAAGGAAATTCATGGAAAAACGATACTTCAAGGTAGCATGGGTACACGTCTATTGTTTGTGCTGTAATTTTCTCATCCTTCGTATGTGCCCGTGTGTACATGTTCGCTTCTTGATTGTGATGTACCTGTCTAACTGAATTTTTTTCGTTGTTTATTTGAGAGTAATTAAAACTATGTCTGTACACTCACAGAGATCTGGCCGATGATTGTATATACTAAGCAATCAAATTTTTAAAATATGCAATACAGAAGAAAAATACTCTTGGAGATCTATGTTGTCATCCACTGTTCCACGGTTGTGCACCATGGGAAGCAAATAATTAAACACAATATGCTGCCAATAGAAGACCTATCTGAACAAGCGCAAGAAAAAAGAAATAAAGACTACAAATTTTTTTCGCGAGCACAACACAAAAAAAAATTTCCAGATGTTGTACTAATGAAGATCTGATTACTATTTTGTTATGGTCCCTATATGTCCCATATTCGAAAAAAATGGAAAACCAACTCTATTAAATTAGATGTAGAAGCTAAACTACTTCTAGAAGATGCATTTAGAAGAAATATTTACTAAAATTGCTTAATAATAATTTTTCAAAATATCGTTAATGTTACCGTTTTAAAATTTTATGTACATACATACATTAGACAATTTTAAATTTACAAATTTATAATAAAAGTTTACATTTTGAACTTAAATAAAAACCTACGTCTTCTTCATTAAAAGCTTTTTATCTAAGGTAAATTTAAACAATGTTAGTATTGTTTATGCTATTTAATTATAATATGAAATTTATTTGTTGGGTGGTTAAGCAATGTCTATATGCATTTCATTGGCGCTTTTTACCAAATCGTCAGTAGACTTCAACTACAGTTTTGAAAAGTTTCAAACTTTTCAACTTATCAAAAGCTTATCTATAAACCACTTGAGAAATCTGTTAGCAAATTAACTATAAAAATTCATAAAAGATTTTAAGAAATCACATTATAATAATTGTAGTAGGCTATGAAACTTATTATATTATATATGACAGTATGTAAAATAGTTAATTTATTAACAGTTGAATTGAGATTTTATTTTTCATTTTGTCCTATAAATACTTTCATTGTTATCCAAGGGATTTCTAATTGTATAAAGGTGTAGAAAAATAAAATATAGTCATATCGAATAAAAGTTGTTTGTTGGGTTTTGGTTTGTATAAGGCCCAATTTACACGAAGAATTTTATTCATGCTGTTCTTGTTTGTTGGTGAGCGGTGTAGAGACGAAGTAGCAGTAGAAAAAACAACACGATTTCTGTTTTTCATGAATTTTTTTAATTTTCTTTTGCACTCATTCTCAAACTTCTTGTCTATAAAGCACTAATGTTAAAATAAATAAAAAAGTTAAAAAATCAACCCTGAAATAAAAATATATATGAATTATAAATCACTGTTTAAGTGCTAGAGGATTTTAGAAGATGTTTTGAAAGAAAAGTAAAAAATAGTCATGAATTAAAATTCTTCATGTAAATTGGGCCTAAGTTACACTCATAAAAGATTCGTATGGGATTAAACAATGAATGAAAGACGACTCAAAAAGAATCATAAACGAAGGTAAATAAGACTAATAAATGATCAGAAAGCGATTCGAAAATGGCCATAAAACTACTAGAAAAAGTGTTCGACCCTAAATTTTAAACTAATATAGAAAATTACTCATAAATGACTTGTTAAGAAGAGTCGCGCTTATCGCATTGAGTTGCTTATCTCTGTAAGTTTAGAACATAAAATTTTTTGAGATTTTAATTCCATCGATATCAATTCAGTTGTGCAAGTGTTTTCTTTTGGCTCTGTTTCTTCCGTTGTAAAAATTGATTCTTATCTCTGTTGTCAATACTGGATAACTTATTTGAGAGTGCTTTTTCTAGAAGTGGAGTTGTTGATCTGGAGCTAGTGAATGGCTCAGAGCATACTACAGAAGAATTATCATCAATTGTCATTAAATTCAATGACTTCTCATTAGGTTTTTATTGGCATCAAAAGAATTACATAACCAAAATAAAAAGGTCTTCCAGCCTTTCCACAGACTCTTTCATATCCACTACGTCATAAATACATTGTTCGATCTCTGTTAAATATTCACGTTATTAACCGCCTTCGAACGCACGTGTCGTTTTTGGTTAGTCCATCCTAAGGATCATCAATAGTATGTTAAATTGATAAAAATAGATTTTTCAAAATAGCAAAACTGTTATTATTTTTTCCACTCCATAACATTTTTTATAGGTGGGTCAGCACTATTGAACTCCGTCGTTAACTTTTTCAAAATTCAGCTAGAACATTTTTAGATATTTTTACAAAGCCACGAGCAATTGATCTGTTGCTTTGCATTCTGTCAAGAACAATATCAGTTTCTTTTAAATTTAATTCTTTTAACGGTATATTAATTAACATAAATAGAATTTAAAGGAAAAAATTAACATTTATATCGTGCATATGTTCTGTTCGACAACATATTGAAAGTGAAGAAAACAAAAAAGTGAATGAAAAAGTCATTCATGATGAGGGAAAATGTTCATCACGTTTTTTGGAGGGAAATAATTCAGGATTGAAATACTGTGAAAATAGAAAATATTTTAAGTTAGAATATGATGATAACACAAAAAGTTTTTGTAGTACAAAAGTCGTGATTTGCTAATAATATTAACTAAACCGTGTTTGTGTACGATATGCAAGCTCGATGCATTTGTATATATATATATATATATATATATATATATATATATATATATTATATATTATATATTATGTATAGTATTTTTAACTCCCCTTACTGAAAATGTGAAAAAATTGGAAAGCTTCTGGATCTGCCACGTTTTAAGATAATGTGAGTTTTAATCAGATCTCAAACTTTTACGGCTCTAAAAAGTTTTGAACGACTTGAGAGATATCCATCTCTCCATCTATGTGAACGGAGGCACGAGAGGAGCTAGAGATTTCATCACCGGGCTGATGTATCAGAAATTTTCCTAAATAGATTTCTATAGAAAATCAGAAAAGGTATTTTGAGTTTTTATGTTTTTTTTTTCAAAATATTTTTCTTTATATATTAAACATTATTATTATTACTTTTTTAGCTATCATCTTGAATAAATTAAAGACAACTATGTAAATATTACTCGATAAACCCCAGTCATATGGAATTCTTAATAAATCATTAATAATTGACGACACGCAGAATCTTAGATGATGTGGAAAATGGTTGGTATGGCGCTGTTGCAGAAAAATTTGACATATTTGATATAGTTTTATTATATATATTATTGGACATATTCTCAAACTCTTTTTATAAACGAAATATATTTGTTAGATAATTAAGCAATGTCTATATGCATTTTATTGGCGCTTTATTCCAAATCATCAGTATACTTTAACCACAGTTTTGAAAAAATTGACAAATATTTGTCAAATTTTTTATTTGCCTTATAAATTTTTATTGTTGTCCAGAGGACTTCTAATTGTAAAATAATTTTGTAGAAAAATAAAATAGAGTCGTATCGAAAAAAAGGTGTTTGCTGGGTTTTTGTTTGTATAAGTTTCATAGCGTACTACACTTATTATAATATGATTATTCAAAATCATTTGTGAGTTTTCGTATAAATGCTCAAATTGTTTATAAAAGTCTTTTGATAAGTTGAAAAGTTTGAAACTTTTCAAAACTGTGGTTGAAGTCTACTGATGATTTGGTATAAGGCGCCAATGAAATGCATATACTCGTAGACGTTATTTAACCATTTAACAAATACATTTCATATTATATTAATAAAATGACAACAATGTGTCAAATAGTAAATGTACTAAAAATGCTCATATTTTATAAAAAAATGCTCTTTTACTAGAATACTGTAAGAAACATTTTTATTTTCAACATAATGTTTAGATATTAGTGTTTAGAAATACAAAACATTCATACTTTAAATTTTTTTTTTTTTTTTTGGCTCAGTGTAGTTTCAAAGACTGTCTTAAAAGTAAGCAATAATTTCTTTATTTTAGTAATGAACTTGTAAATAGACGCATGCACAAATATGGGCAAAACCACATATTACACGCACCATTATCATTAACAACAAATACTGTTGTAGTAATCATTTTTTTAAACACCCAAAAAATATATTAAATATTGAGTTTTTCAATTGTTTTGTATGATTTGTAATAACAACATACCTGTTTATATGCTAACAGTTATATAAAATGCAGCAATATACTAACAATATGTTAACATTAAATTCCTACTTGATGCATGAAAATACCACCAAAGTCACATCACATATGTAAATTCCACGAATTTTTCAAAAATTTTTCCTAGTAAACAGTAATCCATTAATGTGCATATATATATTATATATACATATATATTATTAATTTTGCTCTCTTGTGTGTATAAATATATATTATTTTTTAACCTTTTTTTCTGGTCAATTGTTGTTTTTTACTCTGAGGTACAATTATAATAACTACGACAAAAGCAAACTATCTATGGTTGTTCATCCCATGGGTGCTACTTTGTCATTTCTGTTTTTCATCTGATATGTATGTATTTCTAAACAACCACAATTTGCCAAATTATGTATGTACATATATTCTGTGGGTGAAAACCAAGGAAAGTACACAAAAACCAACCTGAAAACTATACCGTAAAAGGATTGTTAAATTTTGAAAACGTTATAGTAATTATACATAATTATATTGGAATCAAATATTAGCAATCCTCATCCAATCATACACTAGCAAGTTGACCAAAACTATATATTAAAAACATACACAAAATTCAATTCTTGTGTTCTATGCAATGTCAGAAGACTGTCCAATCATCGTCAAACCTGCTGCAACAGACCAATCACATGCTTATCTAAATGAAAAACTAATTGACACAAACCAAACGACGGACCGGATCCTAGAGCAGGCCATACCATCACCGAAATCCTAAAGGTTCAAAAAGCCAAGGCCAACTAACAATTAGAAACAGGCTTTGCCCTATGAATGAAAATATACACATAACAGGAGTAAACCATTTCAGATGGATGCTTTCTACAAACTACATACCCAAGGCATATATATATATATATATATATATATATATATATATGTATCAAATTTTGAAAAATCTCGCTTTGACCTATATAGAGTGCCTCAATCGAGTCAAAATGTATGACCGACCCCCACTAACTTTCGAGGGCCGACCCACCTATGCCAGTGGCGCATCCCCTGAAACCACCCTTGGGGTTTCCCCATACAAACATTTCAAAAAATTAAAATTTTGGCGCTTTACAAGAAAAAATTAGTGAAATGGCTGACTTTTTTTTGTAGCTTATTTTTCAATTTTTTAATTTTTTTTTTTCACAAGTTTCGATATGACGGCTCAGTTTTCCACTTGCCGAGCTTCAAACAAATGCCGTAACGGAAGTTCGTTGAAGTGTAGAGGACAAACGAAGCAATGCAATAGTCTCTTTAACAGCAATTCGAATCGTCGTATAATTCCAACGGGTGGGCCAGTACATATTCCAATTAATGTATCCACTGATATATCTTTATCGTTGAAAAAATCATTTAGTTTGGTTGTTTTATATTCAGCGGTTTCATGTTCAAGTCTTAAGTCAACAATTAATTCAGAATTCGGTGCTCTCAAAATAACAATATGAGGTTGTTTTACCATCTTAGTATGATACTTCTCATTACCTTTATGTCTCGTTAAAGTATCATCTTTTCTGTCATCGAATGAAAACGCTAACAAACTGATATCATCTAACCGTTTCCGAAGCACTTCTTGTCTGCATTTCTCTTTTTCTCTGCGAACTTTCGATTTATCCATGATGAAAGGTTCGCCATGCTTATATTTCATTTTTAGATCTTAGAAGAGAGCGGTTCCTAATGCTGATGATACTCTATCAGGCACACCAAATCTGTCCATATCAAGGCAAAGTTAA
>OY776276.1:82238898-82286398 GCA_963675445.1 Linnaemya vulpina | reverse complement strand
ATATCTTAGTAATTCCGGGCTTGACTGAAATAATTATTACACTAACTGCCATTATTACAACTTGATGTTATCTTAAAGCGAGATTGTATCGTTCGGATTAAAACATTTTCATTATTACAACTTTCCTTTAATCTAAATATGTGCGATAAATTAAAGGCAAGATCGACTTTGCGATAAGTTTTACCAGGAGGATTTATGTTTTTATTTTCTTATTTGTTAATATGGTAGCACCAAACATAGTTCTTCTTCACTTGAAAAATGTTTTTTCCGTCTTCTCACAGCTCGCACAATTCTTTCCTTTGATGCCGACTTTTTTATTTTATAACACAAACTTATATTTTCACAAACAAAAGCTATATATATATTTTCAAAAGGCAAAAACAAGTGCGTCGTTGCCACTACAATTTTTCGCGATCTAATCTTTCAAAATTAGTCGGTAATTGCTAGCGCCATTGCCACACAATAAGAAATATACATTTAATATTACCGGCAAGTTGTAATAATCGAGAGTTGCTACCGGCCACTTTATCGACTTGGTATGCTAACGTTGGCATTTACTACTACCAACTTTGTCGCCAAGTTGTAATAATGGCCCTAAAGAGTACGACTAACAGAATTTGTATGAAAACAAAAAAATTCTTGGTTATTTACTGAGGTGAATTTGGGTTTCTTGACTAAATACTTCTTATTATTATTCTGGCTGGCTAAATATCATACTACGAACTATCCTATTAATCTTAATTTATATGTAATATATAAAGCATTTAAGATGAAAAGACAGAAATGAAGATGATGCATAGACAAAACGGGTCTTTTTACGGCCTAAATTCGCCATGGGGAAGCAGAAAACCGTATCTGTCCACAAAATCTTGCTTAAATACTGCAATCTTACATTAAGGTAGGATTGAAGAGTGACTTGAGCTGAATGTATAGCAGACGTTCGTGGGGGGGATTATGTCAATTGTCAATTATGATTTGAATATTACAACACGAAAATTTAATGTGTCACTTTTTTCTGTTTTGGATAGCTTCAAAACAACTTGATGGATAATATACATATATTTGTTGTAAACTTTAAATACTCATATAATATATAATATACTGTAGTTCGAAATCTAGATTTGTTAGGTCGTATATGCGGTCAACAAATTGCCAGTTAGCATTGTAATATCTAGCTACTATAAACAGTTAGTCTCATGAAATTCTTACTGAAAAACTAGTGCAATGTGTTAAATTTTTTTAGCCTTTAAAACTAAACTAGTTTTGCAGATGCCAAGTTAATATATGAATATAATTACTTCTTTTTGCTCTGAGGTACCTTCTGCGTAGTTTATGGCAACCCCGAAATTTCTTTTCACTTTGTCTTACCTTTTACGGTACATCAAAGTGTTACAAACTTTTACATCTCCTTTTACAATGATGTTTTATTTATGATTAAAGCAACAGCTGCCTGCTGTAAACGGAACAAAAAAGATTTTTTGATCATGCGCAATTAACACGCTGTCCGGCCCAAAATTACAGTTTAAAGTATGTAATACCGTGTTTACACTTGCATTTTTAATAGAGTCTGTATAGATTTGATGTAAAGAAAATTAATTTTATTTTTTATGTATTTAATATATTAGTTAAGTAATATTACCTCACAACTTCGAAGTTTAGAACAGAAAACAAGAAGAGATTACTAAATATTTAATGAATGTTATGAGTTCACTAAAAAATATGCAATTTGTAGAAATTACGCTCAAGCTCTTTTAGTAGGTAGAAAATACATAATATCCAGTAAAGAACCGCTTGCCACAATATAAATATCTACATAATATTAAGAGACCGAGATATGACACCGTATATATGTATACACATAAATTAGTTAATTAGTATATCTCTACTTAAGTTGAGTTACTCATTGACAAGATTATATGTAGCATTAAGTAAAAGCTTTTAGTCCAGTCATTTAAGGCATTTTAAGCCCCAATCTGGGGAAAAATTCCTAATGAGCTGAATTTTGGTGTACACCTTTATTACGGCGTTATTATGAAGTTGTGAAAAATCGACATCGATATCGTGCCGGCTATAAAAATTGCAAAAGTCAAAAGGTCACGAAAATCAGTTTTTTTGTAAATATTTCGCGACCTATTGCTCGGAGGACAATAGAGATCATTTTAAAAATTGTTCCTCATAAAATTGTGTACAAAAAATTTCTGCAGCAGTTTTTCTGTAAATTAACGGTTTTCGGATTAAAGTTCTGAGAAAACGACTACAATGCACTTACATACGGTGTTGTATACTGTACACCAAAGCGTAAACTCTATTGCTTTTATTAATATATGTAAGTGTCTTAAAATCTTTTATTTTATATTTAGACGCTTCGCGAAATATATATTTATCGCATAGAGGTTTAGGTTTTTAGTAAGACATACTATATTTCATATAAATGACCCTCACTGGCAGATGTTTCGTATTTCATTGTTCCGAGAACCATCCCTTCCTATCTGAGACTGCCAGTCGGACTGAGTTTAGTTCAGTTGAAAATTATTTCTTGAATGTTAAACACGTTTATCTAGTTATTGTGGACATACGCAAAGTGGAGATAGTAAAGATACAATTTACACCACATACGCAAGTGGAGATAGTAAAGATACAATTTACACCACATTAGATTGTGCAGTACGTAGTGCCAAATCACATGGGCAAAATTGTTACATCATTACTTTTGACCAGCCACTTTACTATAAAGCTCGAGAACTTGTAGCTGCTACTGATATTCAATCTGATATATCTAACGTTATTGTGCTAGGTGGTTTTCATATGCTTATGTAGTTTCTTGGATCTATAGGATATATCATGGAAAGAAGTGGACTGAAGGAAGCACTTAGTGTTGTTTATGCTCCAAATTCAGTTCACAAAATGTTAGATGGTCACGCTTTTGCCAGAAGTTTAAGAGGACATGGACTTGTTAGAGTTGCACTAATGAAACTTATTTATGATAAATAAACAATCAATCAAAATCTGGAGTTTTTGGATAGTTACATCATGGACTTTATGAGAGGGACGATATCGTTCGATAATATTGAAGAATCTGAAGATGTTTTGAATGAACTGATAAAGTTATTTAATGACGCAGCAGCTAAATTGAAAAATGATGATGCCACTGCTCATTACATACTTTGAAATTACATATATTGAAATGATATCAATAGCTAATGATTTCACTCGTGCTGAGAGACTAGGGTTATGGAATGATCATCTTACCACTGTTCAGCGAATGCTTCCATATATTCATGCATCTGGTCATTTCCTGTACGCTAAACCTGCACATTTATACAAGATATGATAGCTTTGAAAGATAAAATGAGTAGCCACGACTATACAAACTTTACAAAAACATTTGCCGTAAGACGCACAGAAAAATTCAATTGTGGAACCTGGACTGACATGACTATTGAACAAAGTTTGATGAAGTTTATGAAAACTGAAGGAGGAGTTTGTCGAGGAAGAAATGCGTCTAATCTAAGTAGATATATGTCATGCATATACTGTAGCTTTGCTAAACTAACAAGACAAAGTACAGCTATAAAATTTCTTTTTTTACCCCTACTTCTTCAGCAGCTCAACAGCATATTTTTCGAGTGTATTACCAAATACAAACCTGGCTAGGAAGAGAAATCGATCTAGAACAGTGGGGTTGGGAGTTAAATAATAATATACTACAGCCAATAACGACTATAACCACCAGCACCCGATGATCTACTGAATGCAATCTTTTGTAATTGTACAAAAGGATGTGGCGGCAAATTTGGATGGAAAAAATTGGATTGAGATATTTAAAAGTTTGTGGGCATTGCCACGACCAGTCATGCTTAAACGCAGAGTTAACAAATGATGAAAATGATGAACATGTAGATTTGAATGAAGATATCGACATGAATAACAAAAAAAAAAGTTATACGCTAAAATTTATTTATTTTTGCTATTTTTCAAAATTTAGATAAAAAATTATTAACTCTTAATTAAAAAAAACCTTTAATTTTATACTACGGGGGAAACCATGTAAAAAAAAACGTGCCTCGCATTCTACTTTGCAGGTGGTGAGGAAACGAGTGCATCGTTACAATATAGTCGCTTTCTCAGCGCTCTAATCCGAAAACCGTTAATTTTACAGAAAAACTGCTAGAGACCTTTTTTGTAGAAAATTTTATGAGAAACGATTTTTATAACGACCTCCATTGAAATCCGAGCATTAGGTCGCGATATATTTGCAAAAAACTGATTTTCGTGACCTCTTGACATTTGCAATTTTTTTAGCCGGCACGATATCGATGTCGATTTTTCACCACTTCATAATACGCCGTATTAAAGGTGTACACCAAAATTCAGCTCATTAGGAATTTTTCCCCAGATAAAACCTAAAATGACTGGACTATTTATAATATAAATTTTAAGAACAATAGTCCTACACTTCGCTACATTTAAACAGGTACCATTGCTTTGCTTTAAAAATAACAGGCTAAGAAATAACTCAATTATTATAATTAAATAAAAATGTGTTTCAGAAGAATTTTGAACAACATTCTCCCCCTCAAGAACGAATGTTCTTAAATAGGATGTGCAGTTTAAGAACGGCCTATTGTTGGGAGTGATTTAGTGGAGTTATTAAACTCCGCTGTGATCCAACTCACAGAGTCCGGTAGTAGGCTCCGTTCTTTACCATTTCAAACTTATATCTCAGAGACGATGTTTATAAGTCCTTCCGACGGGTTATCTGAAAGAAGGGAAATTTAGCGATTGGTCTTTTAATGGTTTTATATTTTGTGAGAACAGATACCACCTTTATGCGCCCATCAGTTCCAGGACGAATGTCTTTTACGCGACCTAACGACCATTGTCCTGGACCGCATCTGTCGTCAACAACCAGTACAAGATCTCCAATTTTAGGACTTGTAGTGGACTTTAACCATTTCGGGCGAGCCTGAAGACGATTAAGGTACTCTCTATACCATCTTTTCCAGAAATGTTTTCTTAGTATAGCCTTCCACCGAGTGAGGTGGTTAATGTTTTCTATCTAGCATTGTTTCCTCTTGAATATAGTGTGATGGTTCACCTATAATAAATATCGCTGGTGTGAGCGCATCGAAATTGGTTGGGTCTGAAGACAAAGGACATTAGAATTAATTGCTCTTAAGACAATCTTGAATGTATTAGCAAAACATATTTATAGTTTTAAAACAAATATATTATATGTACATATGTATATAATATTTGAAAGTTATTTTATATTAAATGACATTATATTTCTATTTTTCATCGATTGAAAACTTATTTGTTTATGAAAATATTTGACAAAAATATGTACATAATAGTAATTTGAAAGAAAATATAATTAACAATATTTTTATACATACATATATATTTAAAAGTGAATTGTAACAAAGCATAATAATAAGGGATGATGGTTGTACATATAACTCCCCCACCCTTTGAATACACATTACTCCCGAAATGTGGAGATAAAAATTTATTTATATTGCAGTAAACATATTGTTTTACAATTTATAATATATATTTAGTTTTAGAATAACTTCTGCCAGTTATTTTTCTTTAAAATTTAACAGCTGGTATTTTGTTCTGGAATTTAAAAACTATTTTACCCAATTGCCTATCTCTCTTACAATCAATTTCATCTACAAAGTTTGTATTGTTTTTTTCTTTGACTTGTTTTATTATATATTTAGGTTTTAAGTTAAGATTTTGATATCCCAAATTCTTTACAAATTCTCTTTCATTGGAATCAGGACAAGCTTCTCTTTTCTTCTTTATCTTTCGAGTTCTGTGAATTTTTTTTTCACAAATTTTATCACGCAACGTATGCCAAATAGATTTGTCCACTTTATTACGTTATAATTCATTTGGTTTAGAGCCTGGGGTTTTATCAATTGAGTTATTATATATTTCAACAGATTTTAAAACAAGTGACTTATCATCATAATCACTATGTTTCTGTTCTAATTTGAAAAGTCTTTAATGTTCATTAAGTGTGAGATGAAATCTTTCTATATCTGCATTACCTGTATGGGTATTTGGTGCAGTGAAATGATAATCTACTTCTTCGCAGTTAAGAAAATTTTTAAAATAAGTAGTATTGAATTCATTGTCATGTTTTTCTTTTGCTTTCCCAAAATAGCAAATCTTTCTCTTAATTTTTCAACAATTGTTACTGAGTTTTTATCACTCAAATAGTGAATTGTAGCATGCTTAGAAAGTTTAGCAATACAAGTTAAAAATGCAGTTTGTTTGTTAAGAAACCATATATCAATGTGAATTATTTCGTTAGATTGAATTGGAGTTTCCATTACACATAATTTTGTTTTTATTGGACGTCTATGAAACTTTCACATATTACTTATAATACAGTTATTAATGAACTTATGAATTTCCTGTCTTAAATTTGGATAATAAATTATGTCTTTTAATTCTAAGTATGTTTCTACTATTCCTCTATGATTATTGTCATTGTGAAATTTTTCTATTATATTTAAAAGATTTTCTTTATCAAACAAATTTTGTTTACTAATTCAGAGGACTTTAAAAATTTCGTTTCCCTTGAATTTGAAAAAAAATTATTATTGTTGCTCGAAGTTTCTTGAATATATCAAAACTTTCACAAAAAATAGCCATAGTTCCTTTGTGCTTTAGCAAAGTGACATTTATTTCATGAACACCAAATTTATAAAACGCAATTCTTTTGAGAGTTACTTTAAAACTATGAAATTTAGTATCGTCTGTACTCGTCACAAGAACGTTAAGAATAAACTTTCCAATCTCCATTACATAGCGCCTACAACAAAGATGTAATAACTATAAAGCCACGAACCTATATCAGCATATTTTTGCCTATATTCACGAGTTGAATATGTTCACTTAGGGCCATTATTAAAACAAAGTTGGTGACAGTAAATGTCAACGTTAGCATAACAGGGCGATAAAGTGGCCGGGAGCAACTTTCCATTATTACAACTTGCCGGTAATACATACTAAATGTATATTTCTTATTATGTGGCAACACCGCTAGCAATTACCGACTACTTTTGAAAGATTGTTTACATCGCGAAAAATTGTAGTGACAACGACGCACTTGTTTTTACCTTTTGAAAATATATATAGCTTTTGTTTGTGAAAATATAAGTTTGCGTTATAAAATAAAAAATGTCACCATCTAAGGAAACAATCGTGCGAGCTGAAGTGAAGAAGAACTATGTTTGGTGCTACCATATTAAAAAATAAGAAAATGTGGTAATAAAAACAAATCCTCCTGGTAAAACTTATCGCAAAGTCGAACTTGCCTTTAATTTGTCGCACATATTTAGATTAAAGGAAAGCTGTAATAATGAAAATCTATTTATCCGACCGATAACATCTCACTATAATATAACGCCAAGTTGTAATGATGGCCCTTAAGCTAACAAATGTGTTTTTAAAAATATCTTTTTAATGTAGGGATATGAGTTGTATGTAATCAAAAGCATTTTTGAACATACATTTTTTTTCATACAGCATACATAATAAATTTCTCGCAGTGCGTTAGAGAAAAATTAGTAAAAAGATAAGCAAAAATTACTCTCAGATAAGGCTAAATGAAAGAGAATACGAATACGTTTGAGTTCGATTTGCAAAAATTTGCATCACCACTGATTTAATTTTAAATTTTGTTCTGAAACTTTTCAACTGTGCTGCCAGCTACTTTAATTTTTAAGTAAAGTTGAACCAAGATGCTATATTATATAACATGTACATATGTATAATAATATGGAGAACTTGTTTTATATTGATTATTATAAAGAATTAATAATAGAATCTAGTATATGTACATTCGAATGGATTTATATGAATCGATGGCACTGAAGCTTATAGCTTATTGCAGATATCTAAAAGTCAGGCAGGTACATGAGTAACAAAAGGTACAAGAATTTTTTTTTTTTTTTTGTTAACTCAATTAATAATATGAGTGTGAAGCCAAGAAAACAAGGAAATTGCATTCATCTGCTACTGTATTGCCCTATTGTAAAACTCACAAGCATAGTTTACAAAATTATTTCATACGGTAGCCTTGATTTTCCAGAAAAATGAGCGAAATGGGTGAATCGCTTCAGAACAAACTCTCAAAAAACTAAAATTGTTTTGGAACAAAAATTTTGCTCTGAAACCATGGGTGAATCCAGCTTATGGTATATACATATGTATGTAAAATTTAAGTTATTTAAGTTGCAACTAGTATGTATTTATGTACATATAAAATAGTTTTTTCATACAACATTCACAAGCAACTAACGATTTTCAATGACACTTTTTTATACAAAAATACAAACGCATATTCTTATTTGGCAGTTCATCTCATAAGAGTGTTGTAATAGGATTTCTTTTAACAACGCTTCAGGGTTGACAGTCGAGCTCTATCCCCAAAACTAGACTTTTCATCCCCAAGAATACCCGAATTTAAATTTTTATCATAACCAAAAAACCCCATTAAAATTAAAATTTTTTGACGTATACTATAACATAAAAATGTTCAAGTATTTTATGTTATTAATATATATATTTCTTTCGAACTTAGGGCAAAACTATACCTATTTTAGCACTTATATGTCTTAAATATTTTTATCTGAAATTAAAATTTCAGTACATACATGTTGCTTTTGTTTTGGTAAACTTGACTAAAATTTTACGTACTAGAGCAAAATTATATTATTAGAAAAGTTATATAAGACACTTAAAAATAAGCTTGGAAAGCCTCAGGACCTGTCGAAATTGATTTCAACCAACCTGAAAGAAAAATATTGCAAACCAACCTGAAAGAAAAATATTTCAATCACCAACAGAAAGCTCGTAGACGTAGAAACAAAAATGGAATGAAGAAATCAGATATATTTGTTTTTTACTAAAGCTTTTGTTTATTACAAATTGATATTACTGCTTACCTATATCCCAATCTTGGCTTTCTAGAGTTGGCCAGTGTCAGATATTAATAAAACACAGTGCTTGTCTTAATAGCCATTGAGTTAACGAAAGCGCGTTTAATGAAAATACAGTGAAACTTCGATATAACGAATTCCAAGGGGATCCCAAAATACTTTGTTATAGTTATTGCTTCGCTATAAATATAATCATCAAGGCCTTGATATAATGAAATATTAAGAAATACGAAAAAAAAAATCGTTATAATTGGTAATAAAAACTTATATTTCATTAGGTAAATGAAAAATAAAATACATTTTTGTGAGTCAAGTAATTTTATTAGGTTTTAATAAGATATTGTGTTATTTTTGTTTGTTTTCGCCAGTTCCAAATACAGTTATCAATACTTTTTTCGACAAAACCTAAGCAATCGAACATATTTTGCGATGTTGAGTCCTGTGCTTCAAGAAATGTTTGCAGTTTTTCTACAATTATTTTAGCTCTGCTGGCGGTAACAGCATTTTTTATTTCTTTAGTTTCTTCCTCTTCCTCCTGTGCATCATCATCTTGTGGATTCTTTACACTAATAATAATTTCATCATCGTTAAGGGACCCAGTAGAAGACACGTTATCGTCGAAGTTAACAATATCATTAAACTGTTCTGTAATATATAAATAATTTTTTAGAATAAGTCATTCCTCGCTGTCTTGGAGGCAAACATTATCTGCAACCAAAATATTTGGGTAAATCACAAACCCACAAATCGCAAAACAGTTTAAAATTATTGATTTTTGAATACTTTGCCACGCTCTGTAGGCCATTATTCCTTGTGGAACGTTTATAGAGCTCCTGCGCCCGTCATCCAGATCGTTGATTAAAGTTTTGACTACATCTTTACGGTAGAAGTGTTTGAAGTTTTTGAATATTCCCATATCTAGAGGTTGTAGTTTCGATGTTACGTTTGGGGGTAAAAACTGTAATTGGTAAGATTTAAGTGATGCAACATTTTTATGTGCCGTGCAGTTATTGACAAACAATAAAACTTGACGACTGGCTTTTGTCATATCGTTGTCAAATTCTTGTAAGTAATTCAACCATATATCGCCTGACATCCAAGCTTTTTTGTTGGCGGTGTAGCCTACAGGTAGACTTTTTATGTCCCTAAAACACCTTGGATTAGTCGACGTTCCGATAATGAGCAATTTCCTCTTCTCAGAGCCTGTACTGCTAACAGTAAATAAAATAGATAATCTCTCTTTACTATGTGTTCCACCGAACCATTTCTCTGACTTAAGCGCCATTGTTCCGTCTGGAGCGCACTTAACAAATAATCCGGTTTGGTCTACATTAAAAATATTATGCAGCTGATATTCTGCCAACAAAACTGGTAACAATATCTTTCAATCAGAGAAAACTAGATCACTTACACTGGCGCTTTCCCCACTTACTTTCCGAAATCCAATATCATGGCGCTTTTTAAAATTATCAAGCCAACCGTTGCTAGCCTTAAAATCTATGTATCCCAAACGTGCTGCAAACTGCTAAAAAAAACATACGCTGTATTGAGTTTTTCGTTAAAACGAAGTTCGTTATATCGAAGTTTCACTGTATATGCAAATAAACTAAAAATGAATTTTCGTACCTTTTGTTACTCGTATCCCTGCCTGACTTTTAGATATCTGCAATAAGCTTCAGTATATGTACATTGCAATGCTATTATTAATTTTTTATAATAATCAATATAAAACAAAGTTCTGCATATTATTAGACATAACTACATGTAATATAATATGGCATCTTGGTTCAACCTTACTTAAAATTTAAAGTAGCTGGCAGCACACTTGAAAAATTATATTAAATCAGTGGTGACCATCAGGAAGCAAGTTTTTGCAAATCGAATTCACACGTAGTCTTATTCTTTCTTTAGCCTTATCTGAGAGAAATTTTTGGTTATCCTTTTACTCATTTTTCTTAACGCTTTGCAATTCGAAAATGCAATTTTGACAGCGCGTAAAGAAGTGAAGTTGACTGCAAAAGTACTACTGTTTATTTTGTAAATGCTCATACAAATATATACATATTTTGAAGTAAAGTAAATTTAGGTACTATCAGGTCAATTTAGCGCCTTTACTTTCATTTCTTATTTCTAATTACAATTTTTTGTTGATAGAAGTGAGTAAACATTACTGTTCCTGATGCAATGTTAACGCTCTAATTTAGGTTACTCATTTAAGTGTAAAAGCTAAACGCTGAATTACGTTGCACTTTGCGTCGTAATTTAGGTTAGTCTGTTAATTATATGTGCACGTTTGGATGTGTAAACATCCACAAGCTAGGGGAATTTGAACTTATGGTTAGCTCAAATTCCGACAGGGCATATATATATATATATATATATATATATATATATATATTGAAAAGCTGTCGAATACATATGTAAAAAGCTAAAACAGTGATGTGTTTTCAGGTACTAAGTAGACAAGGCTGCCAGAGCTACTCTCCCTTCAATACTGTAGTAAGAGTTCAAGGAAAATTCTGGGCAAAAGAGACCATTTTATTTCGGCTATATGTCCTTAAGCGTGTTTGTATGATGACAGGTTCTGTTGCACTAAACCTACATGTTGGTTGTCCAAAAGTATTACATTGTTCGATGGTTTCTGTCTGCACTAGTTCTCTTGGTTGTACGACTGGATTTTTCCTGCTGTAAGTCCTTAAGTGTGCTGGAATGCTGTCAGGGTCCTTTGTAATAAATGCTGGCTTTAGTCGTTCGAAAGATATGTAGCGTGGTTCATTATTGATATTGATTGAAAACACTCTATCGGAAACTCTCTCCAAAACTTCAAAAGGTCCTGTATAAGGAGCTTCCAGGGGTTTTTAACATAATCTGATCTGATAAATACGTGAGAACAATATATTAAGTCCCTAGGAACGAAAACTTTTGTGTTGCTGAAATGATGATTGGCAGGTGTGGGACGAATTTGTCGCATATATTCCCGATATTTATCAAAAAATGAGATGAGATTTGTTGCATCATCATTGTCCGAAAATTATTCTCCTGGAATACGAATTGTAGTACCATAAAGCATTTCCGCTGAAGAAGCTCCCAAATCTCCTTTGTAGCAGGTTCCCAGTCCAAGTAAAACCATAGGTAAGATTTCCACCCGTGGAATAGTTCTATTGCACATCAGAGCGGCTTTTAAGGAACGATGCCATCGCTCAATCATACCATTGGACGATGGATGGTATGGCGTTGTATGTATACCTTTAGTTCTAATAAGACGTGAGAGGGATAAGAATAAGGCGGACTCAGTTATGGTATTGGGCTCCCTGGTCAGTAGTTATGGTATTGGGCGAGCCAGAACGAGAAATCTATGATGCGAAAAAATGTTTGGCAACAGTATCTGCTGACATTTCCTTAAGCGGAACAATTTCTGGCCAGCGTGAAAATCTATCAATCTTTGTTAAGCAGTAGTGATGTCCCATATATTCTGGCAAAACTATTAGATCTATGTGTGTGTTTATTAGTTTTTGCTCGTTGACAATCTAAGCATTCGCGTACCCAAATGCTTATATCACGATTTATTGATGGCCATACGCATTTTTTACGAATCTGGTTTAATGTCGCCGTTTTTCCGGGATGGGAAATTAAATGGATCAGATCGAAAATTTTTCGTCTTAAGAGTGGAAGGATGTATGGACAAACTGTTGAATCTTATGTCTCACAATATATTTCGATATTATTTAATTAATTTTTTGAAGCCGTAATGAGGCACTGTTTTCTAAAATTTGCTTTAGTTGTGTGTATGATTCTTGATGTTTTAGAATTTCTTCTAAACTTACTGTCTCAGGCATGCTGATTTCGGTTGTATATTGAATAAAGTTCAAGTGACGAACTTGACGGAGTGAGGCTTTGTCAAGTTTTTCCAAAACGTAAGTGAGTGGCTTATGGTCAGTTAGAACTACAAAGTTTCGGCAGTCCAAGAAGTGTTTGTTTAATCGCCATTTAGATTGCTAATAATTCGCGATCATACGTGATATAAATTTTTTTTCGACGGTCTTATTTTAGCTGAAAAGAATGCTATTGGTTGCCATTGATTGTTGACGAACTGCTCCAAATGGGCACCCACTTCTGAATCCGATGCATCTGTTATCAATGACAGTGGTGCTTCGGAATCCAGAAAAGTTTATAATGTCTCATCAGCTAAACATATTTTACAGGCTTCTAAAGAGCGTTCCAATTCGATAGTCCAATTTTTCGTTTATCATTTTTGTTTGATTCTTTGAATAAACCATTAGGAGGAACTTGAACAGCTGCCGCATTAGGAATAAATTTTCTATACAAATCTTAAATTCCTAAAATTCGATGTTTTCTGGCTTCGGGTAGTTTCTGATCGCGTTATATCTGTCCATGGGTGGTTTCAGTCCCACTGTTGATGTGTGGTAGCCCAAGAAGTCTAAGCTGCCTACTCCAAACTCACATTTTGAGGCATTAATTGTCAAGCTTGCATTTTTCAGTTTTTTTTTAACGGGTTTTAAGTGATTGTAATGCTCCTCTCTACTTTCTAAGAATATGAGGATGTCATCGAGGTAACAATAGACGTAGTCAAAGTGACGAAAAATCGAATCCATATATCTCTGAAAAGATTGGGTAGCATTTCTTAGTCCAAAGTGCATTACTACGAACTCAAACAATCCTATTGGTGTATTGACAGCAGTTTTCTGTATGTGATCTGGATGCATAGGTATATTGTAGTAAGGTTTGTTGATGTCAATTTTTGAAAATATAGTATTTTAAATAATTTTTCAGATATATCACCCACCCGTGGAATGGGATATCGGTATGGTTGTGTATTTGCGTTTACTTTACGATAACCACCGCAGGCTCTCTAGCCTGTTTTCATTTTCACAAGATGTATGGGGCTAGACCACGGGCTACTAGATGAACGAACTATTTTCAACTGCAATAAATTGGTAAATTCTTCTATGATAGCTTTTAATTTATTACCGGAGTATCGCCTTTGCGGTTCTGCTATGGGTTGACAATCTGTTATAATTCGGTGTTGAACGTTTGATGATGTTGATAAGTAAGAGTTTGGATTTGTAATTTCTACGTACTATACTACTAGCTGATATAGGTTGGTTGACGAGTTAGTTGTTGATACACTGGACTGATCTGAAAATTTGGCTTGAGCACTAGAATTGAGTGATGTTAGCGAATCAATTAATCGTTGTCGCTTTAAATCAACAATTAAACCATAGTGAGATAAGAAATCGGCTCCAGTTATTGGTGATTTGACATCAGATATTATAAACGTCCAACCAAATACTCGTCGTAGGCCTAAATTTATCTCAAGGGATTTTATGCCATAGGTTGGAATTGCTGTATTATTAACCACAAATAATTTTAGGTCATCCGATTTGGTTTTAAATTTTGTTAAAAAGTAATTTGACACCACTGACATCACAGAGCCAGAGTCCGTCAGAAATTTCAAATTATGTTGAAAAATGTGTAATCTTTTTTCAATTGTGCGACCCAAATCAGTACTGCTGTCGTCTGTCGCACACACCGAAGACAGCTGTATTAGTTTTCCGGTAACACCCCACCATTGAATTCACACGGTTGTTTGCACTTTTTGGAACTAGCTCCGAATTGGATGTGGTAATAGCACACTTTTTGTTGGCGACGGGATTGAGATCTACCTCTTCCATGGTTGCTCTCTCTGCTGCTATTACGACGTTGTAGATATGTGTTGTTCGCTGCGAATTCAATGGAAAGTTGACTGACTTTTTGAATTAATTGGCTTAGGGATGTCTCAATAGCCAAAACTCAAGATTCTAAGGCAGACGTTTTCGTGTGTGTGACGTAAGCGCATCACAGTGAGCTACCATATCCTTTGGTGTTCTTGTTGTCGCGATAATAAATGCTGCTTGTAAAGAGTTATCAAAAATACAATCAGCAATTTCAGCTAAATTTTTCAAGTCTTCAGTTTTGCATGCAGACAATATGCATCTGACACTGCTGGGCATATGTTGCATCCAAAGTGCAGCAAGAGCCTACGAGGCTATACTGGTTCCTGCCAACTCTTTCATTTCTCGGAGTAAGTGACTAACCCAAGGTCCAACCCAGTCAGAAGTTTTAATAGTTGCTTCTCCTTAGAAGTACCAAAACGAGTAATTAACTCTTTTTTTATTTTTTCATTCTTGCCTGTAGCTGGAGTAGTTTGGCAAAATCAGCTATTTGCATTAAGGTATCAGCATGTAAGGCAGTGATGACGGTGTAGTATTTGGATAAATCTGCTGTAATTCTGTTCGCATGCAGCAATCTATCTACTTGGTTTAACTACAGTTCGGGATCAGACTGTAAAAACTTTGGCGAATGGTGCATCCCAACAGCTTCCACTGAAAAACTGTTCTCATCGAGTTCTATAAGTTTGCCGCACCCACTTGTATTCGTATTGTTTTGCGTTTCCAAAATATTTAGTTTACTTGGTGGTGGCGATCTCTCTACACCCATGTTTTTTATATAACATTGTCCTCAATGCTGCAAGTTCTTAAATTTCGGGGTCACCAACTATAGATATTTACTATAATTCAAACAATTGTTCTCCTAGAAAAAGTCCGTTATTTATCCACTTGTTTCTTCAACCAAGTCTAAAGAAGGAATAATAATATTTATATAATAATAATTGAAATCGATGTATGAAGCATTTTTAGTTTTTAAAAAACTAACGAATTTTCTGTGAGTGAGGGCGTGATGCCGTCCTCGCATTATATATATATATATATATATATATATATATATATATACATTATATATTGTTACAAGGATTAGGAATAGATTTAATTAAAACGACAATGTGTCTGTATGTATTTGGCAGCACTGCCAATTAATCTCTAGTTGTCAAAATGTTACAACCCTAGTCAACACAACATAGGTAATATTCAAATTAACGAAAATGGAATACTCTGGAATATACAAGATCATTCGAGGCTGTGCCAATAATAATTGTAAATAACAACAACGAAAAACCTAGCAACATAAATGTAATGTTATTCTTAATGATTATTAGAATGCTGACTTGTGTGTTTTGCTTATGGTGACTATGTGTGGTTGTATGTATGAGTGTTCTGTGTGGTTTGTCTATAATAACTATGAGTGGTTGTATGGATGAGTGTTCTGTGTGTTGTGTGGTTTTGTTTCTTTTTCTCCTATGAGTATATGGCTGTGTACACTTGTGAACCTGTTTAGCTTTATTAGCAGCGAATACTTGCATACATTAAGAATAACATCTCTTAGCATTTATGTTGCTAGGTTTTTTCGTTAGCGTCGAATGATCTAGTATATTCTGGAGTATTCCATTTCCGTTAATTTGAATATTATCGATATTGTGTTGACCAGGGTTGTAACATTTTGACAACTCGAGAGTAATTGGCAGTGCTGCCAAGTACAAATAGCCACATTGTCGCTTTATTTAAATCTATTTCTAATCTTTGTAACACTGCCGCCCACTTAAGCCTGTCCGACCCGAATAGGCATAAAATCACCTCTTCCATAGTTCGCCAATCGTTCGAGATGTACTATCTTCATTTTCGACCTTGGACTATTGTGCTTCTATATCCGGTATACAACGTCATTCGCTCTATTAATCACTTTATACGTGCCATCCCAGTGATTCTGTAATTTTGGGGACAATCCTTTCTTTCGTTGTGGGTTATAAAGTAGAACCAATTGTCCTTCCATAAATCCCTCCGAATTTGCTGTGCGCTTGTACTCAGCCTCCATCTTGTCACTGACCATTTTGATTCTATTACGCACGAACTCATGCAGTTCGTTTAAGTCCTCCTTCTCTTGGGACGTAACAGCTCCATCTTCTACAGTTGGCTTAACACCAAATTCCAAATCACCAAGTAGTTTTAATTCCATCCCGAAGACAATTTTGGCTGGCGTTCTCGATGTTGAGTCGTGTACAGCTGACCTATATGCCATAAAAAATTTGGGGATGTGCTCGTCCCGATCCCTCTGATGGGTGCTTACTACTTTTCGTAGGTACTCTTCTAAGGTGCGATTGAACCTTTCTACCATGCCATCAGACTGTAAATGCAACGGCGTCGTTCTGGTTTTCTTTATCCCATATAACTCGCACATTTCCCTGAATATGATAGACTCAAATTCCTTCCGTGGTCGGAATGTAATTCTATTGGGACACCATAGCAACATACGCAGTTGTTGACGGATGTATTTACAATTGTCTTTGCTTCCTGGTTAGGTATAGAATATACCTCTGGCCATTTACTGAAATAGTCCATTACCACAAGTACATAACGATTTCCAGTTTCGGCTTCAGTGACGGTAAAGGGAGCTGCTACATCCATTGCGCTCCGCTCGAATGGTGCTCCTGAGTTGTATTGTTGTAGCTATCCCCGGCTTCTTCTTACTGGGCCTTTGGCTGCTATGCACTGTGTGCAGTTTGCTATCCAGTCGGCTAAGGCTTTTTGACATCCAACCCAATAAAAACGCTGCTTCAGTTTCTCAAGTGTTTTTGCTACCCCAAGATGACCGCCACTAGGTCCGTTATGAAACTCTTGTAAAACTTTACTTATCTTGGAGTATGGCGCAACTATTAAATTTGAAGTTGTTTTGCCATCTACACTTTCCCATACGCGGTATAAACACACTTTTATTACCTTGAGGCTGTTCCACTGAAACCAATAAGATTTGGCGAGTGGGCTTTCAGCCGAAATTTCATTCCAGGATGGTCGTCTGTCCTCTTCTTTGGCCGCTCTAATTTTCCTTAGTATGCCGTCGTCCCTCTGTGCCGCTGACCAGTCTTCATCAAGGCCGATGTGCATTAGCCGTACATTCACAACGCCTTCCTTTTGCTCGGTTCTAACACAATGTTTACACTCTAAACAGCAGGGTTTTCTCGAAAGAGCATCGACATTGTTATGCTTTGTGCCCCTTCTATGCTCAATGCTGTAGTCGTAGCTCTGCAGGCGCTCAATTCACCTTGCCAGTTGCCCTTCGGGATTCTTAAACTGCAATAGCCAATTTAGCGCAGAACGATCGGTCCTCAATGTAAAGTGTTCACCATACAGGTACTTATGGTAATGTGTAATGTATTCCAATACCGCCAGAAGCTCACGTCGTGTCACACAGTAGTTCCTCTCAGGTTTTGAGAGTACACGGCTATAGTACCCTATGACCTTCTCAGTGCCAATAACTACTTGGGATAACGCACCCCCTATGTCATAACCGCTCGCATCAGTATCCAGCACAAATTATTCTCCAGCTATGGGATACGCTAGCACTGGTGACGTACATAATAATTCTTTGAGTTTCTGGAATGCATTTTCCTGTGGCTCGCCCCAATGGTATGGTCTCGACTTCTTTGTCAGCTCATGCAAGCTTGCAGCTACACTGGCAAAATTCGGCACAAAACGTCTGTAGTATGTGCAAAGGCCCAAAAAGCTGCGCTATTCATGAAGATTTTTAGATTGATGCCAGTCCCTTACTGCTTTTATTTTATCTTCATCTGTTGAGATTCCGTCTGCTATAACACGATGCCCCAAATACTTTACTTCTTTCTGGAACAATGCACATTTCTTCAAGCTGAGTTTCAATCCAGCCGATGATATCCGTTCAAGAACTTCTGCCATGTTTTTGAGGTGTTCATCAAAAGTTTTCCCCATCACGATTATGTCATCGAGATACACCAAGCATGTCTTCCAGTGAAGTCCTATCAGTACCTTCTCCATTAGGCGTTCAAATGTGGCCGGAGCATTGCAGAGACCAAATGGCATAACTTTGAACTGCCATAATCCGTTGCCGACACTGAAGGCAGTTTTCTCCTTATCTTTCTCTGCGATCTGCACTTGCCAATATCCGCTTCGCAAGTCCAGCATAGAGAACCATTTGGTACCAGCTAGCGTATCCAAAGTGTCATCGATTCTGGGGAGCGGATAACTGTCTTTCTTGGTTATGTCATTGAGCTTCCTGTAGTCTACGCAGAATCTAGTACTGCCATCTCTCTTTTTAACTAAGACTACGGGCGAAATCCAAGGACCAGAAGATGGCTCAATTACGCCATCACGCTCCATTTCACTTACAAGCTCTTTTACTTTATCTCGCTTTGCTAGGGGTACGCTTCTGGGTGGCTGTATAATCAGCCTAGCTTCGCCTGTGTTAATTTCATATTTAACCAATGCAGTTCTACCCTGGCTTTGGCTTCCCATGGCGAAGATACTGGCATGCCTTTTTAGTAACTGTTTGGCTTTATTCTTATCTGCCGCTGATAGACCAGCTACCCATTTCTCTACGTATTCCTCAAATTGTTCACGTTCTTTTGCGGACAAATTAGTAGGCTCTATCTTCTTCTCGTAGTTTATTATTGCCTCTGTTAGAGTATACTGGTCAACATGGGAATATTCTTTGATGACTTTTTCATGGTCTGATAAGTTAAGCACTCTTATAGGGACTATTTCTCCTTTACTAGTTTTCCCACAACCGATTTTCCTCACAGTCTCCCTTCATCCGCGCCCATATGACTGTTTCAGACATCGACGGTAACGTCTGACTCTCGATAGCAAATACTCTTGTTACTTGCGGTTTGCTGTCATATCCAACATCAAAGGGTATTTTCACATTACACCAAATCATCAGCTGTTGTTCCATATATAGATTAATGCAGTGGTCAATCATAAAATCTCATCGACCTTATCGTCAACAATAAACACATGTCTCACGTTGATGTTGGCTATAGTCAGCTTCACTTCAATCTTACCATAGACAGTGGCAGGCTCTCCAGTAGCTGTACGTAGCCGTATATTGCTTAACCGCTCGCACTTCCCCTTTACTATATCGGGCCTTATTATTGACTGCGATGCCCCTGTGTCTATGGTAAGTACGTGCTTTTCCCCGTTGATGTGTCCGGACGCAGTGAGGTTACTATTTTTCTGCTGCATCACTGATATGGAGATTGTGGGGCCCTCGTTTGTGAGAGCTAGCTCTTGCCTCTTAGTGCTGGCTCGTTTTAGTTTAACGGGGATTCTTGTGATGTTTTTTGGTTCATCTGTTTGTTGTTTCTTGGTGGCGAAACAGATCTACCTCTCTTCCTTGTTGCTTTGCAGTTGCGCTGAAAATGACCGATCTTTCCGCAGTTAAAGCACTTAGGCTTTTCTTTGATAGCATTTTCTGCCAGCAGTTGTCGCATTGCCTCCTTAACGCTAGCAACTAGGTTGTTATCCTCCTCAGACAAAACCTCCACGTTCCGCACTTTACATATCTGTGGCTTGAAAACCATCCTTAAAACAGTTTCAACGAAAGTGGATTTCTGCGTAGCGCACACCGCCAGTTTAACATCAGAGTCGCGAATGCCGTTAACGAAAGCCTCAGTTTTAAAGTAGTCCAGGAACGGGTGACTCTCGCCTGGATATGTAAGCTGCACTAAACGATCGATTTCCATTGCGAAATCTTGTAGAGATTCGTTAGGTTTCTCAACTCTACATCGCAGTTCCGTTCTGTATAAATCGCGCTTGTGCTCACCACCATACTTGCGCTGCAATGCTGCCATTATTTCAGTATAGTTGTTTCTGCTGCTTACTGGCACAGTCTCAAGTACCTCTGCGGCTGTACCTTTTAAGGACAAAATCAGCTCTATGGCCTTTTCTTCAACATCCTATCCATTTCTGCTAGCAACCGTCTCGAACTGGAGACGCAGAAACCTCCGCAACTGCTCGTACTGGCCCGCCGCTACACTCCAGGTTATGCACTTTGTCCTCTAGAGCATGCAATTTCTCTTCGAACTCCTTTGCATGCTCCTCCAGCTCTGAGAATCTATACTCAATAGAATCTACCCTCCTGTTAATGGCCTCAGAAACCTCTACCAGGGTCTCGTTTGTAGCTTTATTTGACTCCTGTATTTCGGCTACAAGCTTTTCCTGCATCTGCTGAGAGTTCTGTTTTATTTCAGTTATTTCGACTACAAGCTTTTCCTGCATCTGCTGAAAGTTTTGTTTTATTTCACTTTGTGCATCACTGATTCCTTTTATCTGGATCATCATAGCAGCGAACATTGAATTTATGTCCATGCTGCTGGTCGTGGCAGGAGGGCATACCTGCACATCGCCTTTGTCCTCAAACTCGTATGTCCCGATGTCCATGCCGCGATTCTTAAACTCATATATCAGCCTCTTCTGCAGTTCAGCCTTATTACCTGCAGTTGGCAATTCCAGCTTCCTGAGCTCCTTTTCAGCGGTTTAACTTTTCATCAAATTTCATGATATTTATTTTAATTTATTTTTTTAATGTCCTTTTTTTATTTTTCTCCTTTTAATTATATTTGCAATCCCACCTCTGACACCAATTGTTACATTTTTAGACCTTTTCGTAAAAATGGTTTTATTATTTACCCTTCAAGGATTCGTTTTATTGCATCAAATCAAAACACGGACATATTAATTTTAGAAATATAGTGCGGCAACACTTTATTTATTACGTTATTAACACGAGTATTTGTACTACTCAACACTTAGCGATGTTAACACGTCTATATTTGAAATCACACTCCCTCGTTGAGCTCTGGCAGCGCCTTTATATAGCAAAAATGTCGTCGTCTGGTAACGTCGCGAAACTTCTGGGCATAGTGGTTGTTGGTTGTGCTTTACTTAACATGTAGCTATAAACGTGTGTTTGTATACATGACAATGCTGACTTGTGTGTTTTGCTTATGGTGACTATGTGTGCTTGTATGTATGAGTGTTCTGTGTGTTTGGTCTATGGTAACTACGAGTGGTTGTATGGATGAGTGTTCTGTGTGTTGGGTGGTTTTGTTTCTTCTTCTCCTATGTGTATATGGCTGTGTATACTTGTGAACCTGTTTAGCTTTATTAGCAGCGAATACTTGCATACAAGATTATTAAGAATAACATCTCTTAGCATTTATGTTGCTAGGTTTTTCGTTGTTGTTGTTTACACTTATTATTGGCACAGCCTCGAATGATCTTGTATATTCTGGAGTATTCCATTTCCGTTAATTTGAATATTATCTATATTGTGTTGACCAGGGTTGTAACATTTTGACAACTAGAGATTAATTGGCAGTGCTGCCAAGTACATATAGCCACATTGTCATTTTATTTAAATCTATTTCTAATCTTTGTAACAATATGTACCAAAAAGGTCAGAAAGATTAGAGAAAGCAAAAATCTTTGATAATAAGATATTTAGAATGGCACATGGAATGTATGAGACAGTTGGTAAATTATTTAGCAGAACAAAAGATAGAATACAACTTTTAGAAAGATCAAATATCAAATTCCTTGTAATGGTAACAGTAGTCAAATTGTGATAATTGTAATAAATTTAAAACCAGATTAGCTGGTCATAGAACAGATCAAAAATATAGATACAACATTTCTTCACAAAAAATAGCATTAGTATCTCATTGTGTAAATTTTACTAATTTTCCAGATATTAATAATGTCTCAATTTTAAATTCAGAAAATAATTATGAACGTAGATACACGTTAGTATTATTAATGCTCCAATAGATAAGAGAATTAATTTCAAGGCAGATACAGCTGATGTTGCTCATACATATAGATATTTATTAAATAAAAACGGAAATTAAATTATAGGATAACATTTTTTTTTTTTGCCTACACATGTTTGTAAAATTGTTCATTTTTTCGTTTTGACAAAAAATATTTTGTTTGTATTTGTGAATTGAAAATATTCCCTGCAAGCATTTTATGAAAAAATTGATCATATTCGAGTCATTTATGACTCTTCTGCGCGATTAAAATAAGCACATATGAGCTCATTTTTTGATCGTAAGTGATTGTTTTTTCAGAAGAAAATGGTACCCTACCCGCGACTCTTCTTGAGGAGTCTCTTACGATCCGCTTTTCTGATCAGTTTCGACTCATTTATGACTCGTATTTTTAAAACTTTTCGAGTCGTATTCTTTATTGTCGAAGAATCTTTTGCGACTCACTTTTCAATTCTATTTCTAATCTTTTGCGAATCATTTATGAGTCGTTTTTTAGTCGTATTTCTGATTGTTTTTTTACTCTTTTTTCAGTCAGATTACAGAAAGAGATATTTTTCTATTTAGGTTATGAATTACTTCAGTTTATTAAAAATAAATTATTATGATATTATATAATAAATTAAAGTATTTTTAAATTTTGTAATAAATGATATATAAATTAAATTATTATTATATAAAAAATAATAATATAAACATGTTAAGTAAAAAACATTACAGTAAATACAGGAATTAAATTTATAAAATAATATAACAGTGGTATTCATAATTAATCGGAAATTTTGTATAATTTGTTTTGTATTTGCAATTCCTTCGTACACAAGTATAAAAATATATAGTGAGTATATAGATTTTTGTCAAAAGCAATAAATATAAAAATTGAAATGAGTTAAAAAAAATTTAACTGTAAAATATGCATACCGGGTGTGTAAACTTTTTCCGACACTATTGTGTTGTTATTACGCACTATACGAACTTTCCAAAGAATTATAAATCCCACTTACAATAATATAATTAATCCATTTTAAAATATAAAAAATAGTTCACAATATTCAAAAATTTATGACAATATATTTGTTTTCTTTTAGTTAGCCGGTCCTTCTTTCTCTGTGCATTTGAATTTGTGATAGGAAATAGCTAAGATAAAACATATTAATTAACTTTTCTTAATTTAGGACAATTAGACTTGCAAGGGAAGTATCCCGATGCTAACTGTCAAATCTTAATAAAACTTATATATATATTTTAGAGAATACAAACTAAATGGACACGTATTTTTCTTAGTTACTCAATTTTAAGGGTTTAAAAGTGGCCCCGAAAATTACCCAAGATTTTAGTTATTCCAAAAAATAGGTTTGATTGATTAATTTTTGACTCCACTTGTTTACCCTTTAATGTGAGATTGGGTAGCAAAAAAAAAATATTCGTATCCATATAATTTTTATTCTCGGGATACTTTCCTTGTTGGACGTGTACCTACCTCTAATAATTGTTTTAAATAAATCTTTTCCGCACTTGGCTTGGCTGACATTATATAATTTTTTTTTATTTGAAAAACACTTTTCATAAAATTGTATTTATTTAAATATGTATGTATCTACTTTTAGCGACTTTAATTGTAATATAATATATTTATTTAAAATAATAAAAGCTTTTAAAATTGTGATTTTATATTTAAATTTTACACCTCGAAATCATTGATATTAATAAACTAAAATTTACAATATTATAATATTTTACGCAGCCTTCAAAGCTAGCTAGATAAGAAAAATATTATACATAGATAACTTACAAACAGTCATATATTAAACAGCTTCATGATCCATTTTCGATTGCTGTATGCTTTGTTATTGTATATCCAATAAATTACTTTTTAAGCATTATATCGAATCATTTTCCAGCCTTTTTCAAAGCGCGCAAGTGATTAATCAGTTTTTAATCGTCAAAAGTACTTGAGAAAGACTCAGTTTGGTGATTTTTTATAAAACAATCTTCCAAATGCTAGTAGGGTTTTGTTTCAAATAATTTTTGTTTGTGTATGTTAAATTGAGAAAAGAAAAACAACTAATTTTAAATTATGTATCCCTGAAGCTAAGTAAACCTAATAAATTATATATATATATATATATATATATATATATATATATATATATATATATATATATATATATATTATATATATATAGACATACATATTTATATATATATATATATATATATATATATATATATATGTATATATATATATATATATATATATAAATATATATATATATATATATATATATATATATTTACCATATTATACATATATACATATATATATATATATATATATATATATATTCATACATACATATATCTATGTATATATATATATATATATATATATATATATATATATATATGTATGTATATATACTGTTGTAAGTGTTTTTTGGCGTATAGTTGTGTACATGATTTTTCTAAAGATTGCACGAAATCGGTCGACGCGTTCCTGAGTTATGACTTTTTATGACATGTGGTTTTGTCTATATAAAAAAACAACAACAAATACGTTGGTGCTTATGAGCGGCGAGAAGAGTAGCGAAGCAAGTCGCTATGTATATATATATATAAATATATATATATATATATATATATATATACATATACATATATATATATATATATATATATATATATATATACGTATATATATATATATATATATATATATATACATATATATATATTATATATCTATATATATATATATATATATATATATATATATATGTATATATATATATATATATATATATATATATAATATATATATATATATATATATATATATATATATATATAAATATATATATATATATATATATATATATATATATATCTACATGTACGAATATATCTTTTGCCTGATTTAGTTCAATTCTATTTCTTTTGTGTGTTTTACAAATAAAATATCAAAATTGTAAAATCTCTATATTATATATATTAAATTTAACCTGTGGGAAAGTCTATATTAATCGGTTCATGTAGTTCGAAGTCCATTAAATAAGCCGATTCGCCATTACAATACATCGATTCGCCATTAAGAAACACGCCTTAGAAACCAGCTACGCCAATGATTTCGTGTCAGTTCACTTTATTATAGGTATATATTATATGCTACACAGATCAGTATAATCAAAGACTCTATAATATAGAGATGTTGCATGCCATACAAGTTCACAAATTTTGTGAATCTCTATAATGCGGAGGACAAGTATATAGCAACGAAATCCAGTGGTTTATATATCCTCTTTCTCATGTTTTTTGCAAACAAAATTTTTGAGCAAGTTAATAAATTATCTTACACTTTTTCTAAAAAAATTTTTATTAATATTTTTAGATAAAAATATTTGATAACAAAAATTGTTTATAGTAAAAGATGCATTCATAATGAAAATGTTTGTTAAAAAAAATTTCAGAACAAATATGTTTCTATAGAAAAAAATTGTTTGATTATCAAAAATCTTATAAGCTACATGTTTTCATAAGAAATCGTAACAAAAATTGTTCAATAGAAAAAAATTTATAATTAAAATGTTTTTGTAAAATATTTATACAGATAGAAAACATTTCATTACAACTCATTTTCTATAAAATATTCTGTATCGATAATTTTTATGTCGAAAAGTTTGTGTATCAAAAAATTTTCCATAGATAAGTTTTTTTAAAAATTTGTTATAGATAGAATATAAATGCTTAATATTCTTCTAATAACTTTAATCTGTGAGAATTCTTCATGGAAGACCTATAAGTATAAACCATCTAGTGCACAGAAAGTTAAAATTTGTAATCATTAAAAAGGAAACTACTGTTTTTGTGATATGTTTTATTGCCAATAAAGCCATTTGAATTTAAATACCATGGATATATTATTTTACGAAGTTGAAAGTTCCTCAAAAGTTGCATCAGATATTGCACTTCTATTTGTTTCTTCACAAATAATATACATTTTCTTTACCCTACATTAATACAAACAATTGTTCAGCTTATTTTCTTATTCACATACATTTTTCATGAAAAATATACAGAAGCAGAAACATACATATATATGTACATCTGCATACCTTAAAATAGTCTCTCCGTTGATATTTCTCTCTACAAGTTTTTCTGGCGCAGAGTAAAAACTTTTTACTCTCCTAACTGGTCATTATCATAAATCCCATTAACATTTTACTACCGGCAAATCAATGTATGGGAGTGCAACATCTTAATATTATAGTATGTATTATCGTATAAAATAAAACTATTTTTTGATAAGAAAAACCCACTATCAAGAAGAAGTGATTGACAAGCAAAATATCAAATGTATAATAAATGAAATAGTATCATCATTAAAATGCCCCCAATTGAATTTCAATCCTATTAAACTTAAAAATTAATTATTGACATGGTCTGAAAAAATCAATTAATAGTAAAACTTACATACATACATACATATGTATATGTGTACAATTCTCGTAATATAAAAATTTTATATAAAAATATGTAAAAACTTTTGAGTAGCAAATACAATTTTTTGTAATCTTTTGAAATGATTCCCGGTGCTTGCATGCGTAAATCGCATGTTATTAAAGCAAAAACACATGTCATCATATATTCATACATACGTCACTATTCAAATTATCTGTTCATATAGTTATGTACGTGCGTTTGAAAGTGAAATGAGAAAAATATTATTGGTAATTAAAATAAAATTAAATTTGTTGGGGAAAATAATTAACACTTGTCAAAGTTATTGGTTTGGAGCCTTTAGGAAATTTTGATGAGATCTTTTCGGTACTGTTCTAAAGATTCTGAGACCATGCAAATGTTTTCAACGTATGCGAAAACATAATTCAAGATACGTAGAACCTTTCTGAAGGCATATTTTCGAAAATGTCATCTTACGGGTATCGGTCTCGCACTGTTTGAGAGTTTAGTGCACGATAGCCGCTACATGGTCGCTGTAGTTGTACCATACTGCGCTAATTTTACTATTTCGAAAAATTACGCACAACTTCATAAAACGGGTCGAACGTTTTAAATTTTGTTACATTCAACTGAGAAAAGGCTATTGAAGTCAATTTGTTGTCGGCAGTAGGTCAAATGTATGTTTCAGCCCAAGTCTTTCAATAAATCGTTTTCACCGATAACTTTTACTGGTAAGTCATTTGCTGTGTATAGTTTAGTCATAGTGGATTTAATACCCAAGGATGTTAAAGTTAAGACGAACATGTTAGCTTCTGAATCAAGTAGGAATGTTTGCTCAGTAATTGAATCTGTAACTTGTACAAGTTTTCCAGGGCCCTTGGTCGCAAACACCATAGTTTTTTCGGATTAGTTAATAATACAGTGCTCACTAGAACGCGTCTACGGCGGCACAAACTTAAACGCGTTGTGTTTAGGCAAAGACTATAATATAAAGATGTTGCACTGTAGATGATTTGTAGATGGTAAAATATTAAGCTGAAAGTACATAACACGCGTTTGACACACCTACTCGTTATAAAAGTCTGACAAAAAAGTAGAACTAGTGTAATTGTATATAACAAGTTACATGGCAAAACGTGTAGAACGCTTGACGCGTAAAGTAGATCTACTTTATACTTTTGTACGCGAAATATGTTTTTAGGTTTTAACGTTACCAAAAAAATTATAAAACACAATTTCAACTTTTCTTTTTGTTTTTGTACTAATTTTCCTTTATTCGTGCTTTACGTTTTGAGTGGGGAACTAAAACTGATTTTACAAAGTTTCTTAATGAATATGTTTTGTTGTAGACCTTTTTGAATAAATTTGTTTGTTTCTGATGTCCTTTTCAGCTTGAGGTCTCAAGCCGAAAAGGACATCACATCTAAAATGCTAACTTGCTTATTACCTATTTTTATTTCTTTTACAATTTCCAATTAATATTAAAATGATTTATAAGCATTTCGAAATAAATATTAATATAATTCCTGCAAGATATGCAATTACGTTAAATATGAATTTTCAGCATTACTACTTTGGTTATTGCGAAATCTGTGACCTAATTATAGTTTTATGTGTAAATGAACTTAAGGTTCATTTTCCTATTTATTTTAAAAAATTATCAATAATATCATTTTATTTATATGTAACTACTCCCCCTTTACATTAGAATTCTCCCGAATTCTATTATTTAATTTTATTTTAATATGGTTATGCTTTTTTATTACACATATGTTTATACAAATTACTGCAATTATAATTATAATATTACAACCATATGCTATTTTACCATGGTAATTTAATTCTTGGATATTTTTGATATTGATTTGATATTATTTTTCAATCTGTTTAAAGGACAATTTGTGGGTAAAATTTTGTGTTTGTCTTAAATTTTGATTTATATGTGTTAGTTTTTCAATTTCTATAATATTTGAAAAATAATACTCTTTAATTTTGATTGAACAATTATTAAAATTGATTAAATAATTTCCATTTAAAACTACTTTATCCGTATTACACGTTTGCTTAACACTAACATTTACCGAGTTTTTTATAATAATTGTATCAATACTTAACTGTAATATTTCCAAATCATTATTACTTATCATTTGACACGTATTCTTAATTATACAATGTTTATTTTGTTGGAATGTGTAAGCTTTATTTTCAAAATCAAAAATTTTTTCCCTTTTATAATCAATTTCATCCTTTGCGTTATTCGGTATTGGTACTATAACTTCTTTGTTTTACGGTTACAAATTTCTTAGGTATTTTTACTCCAAAAATTAGGTATGAATTATTAAGATATGCTGTTCCAAACTGAATATATTTTAACTTATTATAATCTATTTTTTATTTTTCAATTTCATTGATAGTTAAAATACTTGGGTGTGCAATTCCGTACTTTGCGGATTCCACGTTATCTTGTAAATGTTCTATCCTAGTTTTTATTAATTGGATATTAGTCAGCTGTTCCAAATATGTGTGTTTTTGATTTTATATTTTTAAAAATTTTCTTATAGAATTTAATTCATTTTCTATTTTGATTCTATCATTTTCTACAACGTTTTTTGAGTGTTTTAATGTCGAATTAAAGTAATAATTGATTAAAACTTGTTGGTTATTATTTTGTTTAATTTCGTCAATGTTATAAAGATGGTTTTGTATATTCTGTCTGTCTTCGTCGTCCAAAACAACCATTTGGATACGATACCTATTCCGTTTATTAGTCCTCTTCTTTGCCTAGGTTGTCTTGGTAATAATGTCATTAGTTTATTCCTAGCATCGTTTATTTCTAAATGGAATACTTCCTTGTTATCTATTTTCATTAATTTTATATTTTCTGTTATGTTATCTAAAATTACATCCACTTCGTTCAAATTAATTATATGCAAGACTATATCTGTTTCCTTAACTATTTCTTGATCTCCTGTCTGAATGTCTACGTATCCTCTTTGTTCCGCCAGTAATCTAGTGGTCATTAGTCCCGTGATCTGTGGTATCGTTACGAGAATCATTAGCATCGCCAGAATCTGAAAATTTTAATGGTCGTTTAATATTGCATGGGTGTACATTTTTATGTTTTAATTTCCTATATCTTGGTTGTTGTTTGTATCGGACGGCCTTATAATATTTTACAAAGCCTTCTGATCTATTTTCTGTGATTTTTTTAGCTTTATTCTCTCCTAAGTTTTTCTTAATTTCATTTTCTTCTATCTTCCCATGTTGGATCTCATTGGGTGAATGTTTAGTACTTGAATGATAACGGTCGTTATAATTTCTAATTGCCCTTTGTATTAATTTATTTAAGATTCTTTATTCATTTTGTATATAATTCTGAATTTTTCTGAAATGGTATTATGGAACCTTTCAATGTCGGCATTGCCCGTATGGCTATTACGCTTAGTCAAATGTAACTCAATGTTTTCGTTATTAAAAAACTCCTTAATACGTATAACCTTCAACTCTATCTGCTACTATCTTTTGGGTTTTTCCTATTTTAGCAAAATGATCTTACAACTGTTTTATTATTGTTGTATGATTTCTATCATTTAAAGGATAAGCTGCACCAAATTTAGAGAATTTTTCTATTAGTATTAAAAAATGAAATCCTTTGACTACATAAGTATCGAATATTTGTTTTACTGCCTGTACTTCTGTTTCCAAATCCTGTGCCCTTATGGTGTATTTGGTAAAATTTATTTATTTATCATTGGAGTACATTTCAATTAATTTTTCTTGAACCAGGTTGTATTTTTTTTCGGATGCCTCAGAATATATTCCTACTTTACCTTTAGTAATATAATTTTTGAATATCTCTTCCATTCTTTCGAAATCACTTTCTGAAATAAATATTATTCTTTTTCCATGTAATATTTTTAATTCCTGAGTTTTATTATTCGTTATTATAATTTGTGTTTTGTATTTATTTACAATCTCTTCTTTGATAAAAAAAATGTTCTTGTAAGTTTTCTTCTGCTGAGTGTACTGTTACTATAGATACATTATCTTCTTCAAGGTTATTTATTACTTCTGTGTCCTTTTTATTATCTTCGGGATTTTTATTCTCATTATTTTTCTCTATTCTACTTAAAAAATCTGCTACTCTATTTTCTTTTCCTTTTATATAGTCAATTACGAAATCATATTCACCTAATTTTAGTAACCACCGTTGCTGTCTTGGTGACATGTTCTTTCCGTTGTATTTAGTATTTAGAAATTTAATTGGTTGATGATCTGTTAACATTTTAAATTTTCTGCCATAAAGATATGCTCTGAGATAATTTAGGCTCCATAGTATTGCTAAAAATTTTTTTCAGTTGCTGAGTAATTTCTGTCATGGTTATTAAGTGTTCGGGATGCGAAGCAAACAGGGTACCCTTCCTGTGAAAGGACGGCGCCAATTGTATAGTTTGATGCATCGGTAGTTAAGGTGAATTGCTTATCAAAGTAGGGATATGGGATGAGAACTTATTAAATGTTTCAGTTTTTCGAAAGCTTCTATATATGTAGGGTCTTTTGTGTTAATTCTTACGCCTTTCCTTAAATACTTGGTCATGGGTTGCGCTACTTTGGCATAGTCCTTTACAAACTTCCTGTAGTATTCTGTCAATCCTAAGAAATTTGTTATCTGCTTTTCTGTTCTAGGTATTTCCAATTCTTGAATGACCTTTATTTTTATTCGGATTAGGTTTAAGCCCTTCTTTAGTTAAGATATGTCCCAGAAATTCAGTTTCCTTCTTTAGGAAGTTGCACTTATCCACTTGTATTTTTAAATTAGCGTCTTCCAATACCTTGGAAATGTCCATTATTGCTTTTAAATGCTCTTTTAGCGATGTACTAAATATTACTATGTCATCTAGGTATACTACACATGCTTTGTTAATAAAATCTCGTAAGGTCTCGTTCATTAGTCTTTGGAATGTCGCTGGGGCATTCTTAAGACCAAATAGCATTCGTATGAATTCATATAGTCCGTGGGGTGTCACAAAGGCTGTCTTTTCCCTATCTTGCTCTCTTACTAATATTTGATGATAACTTTTGGCTAAATCTAAGGTTTTTAAGTACTGTGCTCGTCCTAATTTATCTAACATTGAGTCTATATTTAGTAAAGCAAATTTGTCGTCTATTGTAATTTCATTTAATTTTCTATAATCTACCACAATGCGATACTTTTTTTCACCAGAATTGTCAATCTTCTTTGGTACTACTATCAATGGGCATGCATATCTTGAACAACTTTTTCTGATTTCTGTCTCATGTTGTGGGGGATATCTATAGAGTTTAGAGTTTATTTGTTCTTCAGTTGTCGTCTTGATCTTATGATGTACCTTCATTGTACTGGTTAACCTGTCTCCCTCTTTGAAAAATAATCTCTGGAATCTTTTCAATATGCTCGTAACTTCATTGTATTCTTCTGTATTTAAATGGTTCAGTTGTATTCTACTGTAATTAAAGTCAGAGCCTTCCAATGTACATACTTGAAGATTCTCATATGGGTTTATATCGAATTTTGTTATCTTAGTATTAAAACAAATAGTACCGTCTACTAAATTTAACATTGTATTAAAACAATTCAATAAGTCGATTCCTATTATAAAACTGTACTTTCGTCCTGTTAACGAAACAACTTTCCAATTAATTTTTGAATTTATTACGTTAAACTGTTCTGGTGCGTTTGTCAATACTTCGAAGTTAATAATACCTTCTTTATTAATTGTTTTATATTCAATTGCTTCTTTTAATGGAATTTTTTCAAAATATTTTATACTATTATTTATTACACTAATACTTGCTCCTATGTGTATCAGAGCACTATATTTTTTTTATTTATTGCAATTGTTATGACGGGGAAATAGTCGGATGTTGTTTCCGAAAAAAAAATATATTCATAGTTTTGAGTGTGGCCATATCTCTTAACTTCACTATTCCCTTCATATATTTTTGCGTTATATTGATTCCTTTTGGTCTTGCCCAGGTTGTGTCAAGCGATTTTGGCTGACTTTTGCCTTGGGATTTGCTACCTGTGAGGTTCTTTGGAATTTATATATTTCTATATTGTCTATTTTCATAGGCTCGGTTCGGTCTTGGCTAGGTTGATTCCAACGAATATTTTCCGGAATTTGGCCTAGGGTTTCCTGTGCGGGTCTATGAAAATTTCCTGACAATAATATGTGGACCTTATAGCGTCCCGAATTACTATTATTTTTGTTATAATTGTTGCATCTGTTGTAATAATTACCCTGACTATTATTGTTATAATTATTTGAGGGCTTATTCTGATAGTTTCTGCTATGATTATAATTATTATATTTATTCTGTTGCTTTGGTATGTGCACAAACGTTTCCCTGATTTTTTTAAGTTCCTGCCTAATTCAACTATCTTCGTATCTTCTTTTCATCATTATGTCAATTATGGATCCTATATCCTGTTGTTCATATATCTTATTTAGTAATATTCCTTAGGTCATTTCTTTTGCTACATTAACCAGTAAGCTATTCACATTAGACAAGTCTATATACTGATCGTCTCGATAATATATACTTAGCTCATCACTCTTATACTTAAGGTTTTGTAATTCTATAGCTAATTCACTTACATTATTTGCACGTAACTCATTGATCTTCCGGTATATTTGATGAGGTTCGACATCGGGTCTGGATCTTAATGTCAATGATTTCTTAATTATCGCCCAATTATACGGTTGTTGCACGTTTATCACCACGTTCTTGGCTTCTCCTTGAATATTTCTGTAAAAAATTGCCTTGGTGGCTTCCTTCATTAAATCTTCCTCGGTTATAGTAGATAGCAAATATTCCACGCTGCTTAGGAACGATGATGGTGATGTCTCCAGATCCTGTGAACACTGGCAAGTAACTCACGTTTTCAAAAATTCTATCCAGTTGGTTATTATGTTGATTTTGTTGCTGTTGGGGTCGCTGCTGTTGTTCTTGTTGTATTTGTGCCTGTAGCTCCATATATGCTACACGCATACGCTCCAACTGTTGATGCTTTCTTGCTAATTCTTCTGCGATATTTACGGCTTCGTTGTGAGCTCGTCCCTCCATCCTTCTTTGTAGGTCGAAAGCTTTTTGTATTCTTGAGTACACTTTTACGGAAAATTAACAAAAGTTTGATAGTGGTTTTCACTTTATGTACACGTTCACAGCACTGATATAATATAATATAGTGGTGTTCACTTCTCCTGAATGTTCACTGCACTAGTTATTTGCTTTAGTGGTGTCTGTGTTTCTCTAAATGTCCACTGCACTAATATTTGTTTTATGTATTTATTATTTTATAACCCTGGAGGGTCCCGTGGGATTCGCAGGATTTTATTATTTATTTATTCGTTTGTTTTGGGTCCGTTTCACTGAATCTTTTTTATTCGAGAAAAGGATCCTACCGACTGGGCCAAATATGTTTTTAGGTTTTAACGTGACCAAAAAAATAATAAAACACAATTTCAACTTTTGTTTTTGTACTAATTTTCCTTTATTCGTGCTTTACGTTTTGAATGGGGAACTAAGACTGATTTTACAAAGTTTCTTAATGAATATGTTTTGTTGTAGACCTTTTTGAATAAATTTGTTTGTTTGACCTCAAGCCGAAAAAGACATCATAAACAAACAAAGTTTCTTAATCTAATGCATGTATATCAAAAAGGCCGTTATCATTTGAAAATTTATTCTTTTTAACTTTTAGGTTCAAATATGACACCTAAATTACACTTCTTATTCAGTCATTTGTTTATTTTCCCCACGAACTGGGGATCTCAAAGTGATGAACAAGGTGAAAGATTTCACAAGAAAATAGAAGAAATCGAGAGACGTTACAAAGGCTGGTGGGATGAACAAATGATGGCGGACTATTGTTGGTTCCTCATTCGCAAAGATCCATCCGAAAAAAAACGCAAAAGTTCAAGTCGCTCGTCATTTAAATTTAAATTTTTTGAATTTACGCCAAATAAAGTGTGTGAGCAATGAAAATTTATATATTGTCGTTCCACAAAATCCTTAATAAAAACTTTATTTTTTATCCGTTTTTTTAATTATGCTTAAAATTTTGGTAACTATATAAACTATTTGATAAAAAAATAAAACATTTCAGATTTTTACTATAACAAAAAAAAAGGAATAAAAATTAAGATTGTTGAAACAAACGTAAAAAATAGGCAAATTTTTTACTTCGAGGTGCCATAACATGGAAGCTTTCATACTTCTATATAAGCAGAACGTCAGAATGCTATCAAGCCCGGCATTTTAAACGTTGTTGTAATACACGTCTTTGATCAGATTAGCCGCCAGAATGGCGTGGTAATGTTGGAATATGAATATTGGATAATTTTTATAGCAAGCGGTTTTTACTTCAACATTTTGGAATGAAAGAACTCTGGGTAGACCTTCGACATCTATCCGTTATGTGACAGTACTTGATCGTTCTTGAGAACACGTTGGTAAAATTAAGAGAGAAAAGCGAGGTAAGTTGTTCTTCGACAGTGAGAACAGGAAGGCGTATATCAATGGTAACTATATAGGACACACATAGACACGTTTGCGAACAGATGTCAAAAACAATAATGCTAATATTTGCCAATTATATCATAACCTTTTGACTGCCGCAAGGAAATTTTACCTAAATGATATTATCACAATTTGTAACATATCGGTGGAAGTAGCGTTTCAAAATATGGTAGATTACACGTTCTTAAAGCACCTTAAAAATTTTTTGAAACATGGTATATCTACTTAGCTTATTTTGTTGTATAAATGGAATCTACTGAGCATAATTTGTCTAATAAATGGGTATGTAAAATGGTCATTCGGCATGATCAAGAATTCAATGGGAAGATATAATATATAATTTGTAATAATCCATGGCCACTCTCTACTAGATTTTGTGGATCAATCGATATTACATATATTTGAAAAATAAATCAAAAGATATATGTAGACTCAATAAAATCTTAAATAGCTGGGATAGTCATAAACAGGGACAGTAACGGCTGTAAGTTTTGTTTTAAGAACTACATTTTAAACATTATATTCCGAGATTTATTTATTCATTAGAGTATAAAAGTTCTTTTTTTATTTATCCCTCAGAAAATAAAAGCTGCTTAAAAATTTATGTCTTGATATTATTTATTGCTCAGATAATAAGATTTGTGTCTTGACTTTTATTGGTCTTTAGAAAATGAAAGTTATTTCTTGATTTTTATTTATTTATCAATATATAAAAGTTCTTTCATAATATACATATATACATGTATTACTGAAAAAATAAGTTATTACTTGCCTGTTATATTTCCATCAGAAAATGCAAGTTAATTATTGATCTATATATGTTCATCAGAAAATAAACCTGTTTCTTGACTTTTATATGCATGTACTTATGTTTGCTTGGAAAAAAGTAATTTATAAACTGTGATATAAAAAATTGAGTGTAACTTAATACAGCTATTGCACAGAATATAGCTATAAATTCGATCTTACATCAGTTAATATATATATGCAATATAAAAACTCAAAAAGTAACTTTTATATTCTGATGTATAAATATAAATAAAGAAATAACTTTTATTTTCGGTTTGAAAAATAAACGTCAAAAAATAACTTATATTCTGAGGAATAAATGTATTGTTCGTGCTTTTAGCTTGATATTTTTAGTTTAAATTTGGAAGATAATCGTTATTTGCGATTTGTGGTCCTAATACAAGTATGTCACTTTTATTTAACAATGACAGTTGGAAAAATATGCTCAACTATCGCGGGTTCTTCCCATATGGTATTCGCGTAGCTGTATGTAGGTATGAAAAACCTAAGTGCAATTGATATATTGCAAGCTTTTATTAATGTGACCAGTTCACATTACAACCTTGGATCAAGTACTTTAAGTGAATTCTTCATATATCACGACAGCATAATTTTAGAGAACAACATACTCGATGCGATTTTGATAAAGCTTTGCAGGAGGCAGTAAAGAGAAAATTTACTGATCGTCTCAGGAAGGAGATGGGTTTGCTAGTTGATATTAACAAAGCAGGATGTGGAAAACCCAATGAAAAAATACGTTGAGAAGAATCTTTTAGCTAACAACTCTAGCTTTAACAAAAAATGGCTTGAAATAATCTTAAGTGCTATGAGATCTGGGTTTGTTATTAACATCAACTAATTTTGGACCTATTCAATAGACACTGTAAACTTGCACGTTGTCTTCTTTTATCGAATTTTTCAAAAATATTTACTGATTTATTTATTGGCATAAGAATTAAATACTAAGGAAGTTTTTCCAATATCTAGTTATTTAATTTATATTTTCGTGCTGATTCTTTTTTCCAAAAAGTTATATTAAAATTAAAAAGAGATTAATTCAGGGGTTTTAGCTAGTTCCTATGTGCATTTCACTGGGGCTAATGCCACTTTAATAAAGGAGAAGCTTAAAAACAACATCAAAGTCATAACAAGAACTCACTGATCACCTTGCCTTTTTAATTTTCTTACGTTTTTATTTTATTTCATTCTGTATGTATGTACATATATTAGCTGCTGAAAAATTTTTAGGACAAGAAACTAAAATAAAATTTCTTAGTAGATCTGCGTTGTAGCTCTCGAGGAGTCATAAAGAATTTCAAGTCAAATATGATAAATTGTTTATTTTTATGAGATATAAATTCTTTTTATTACTTTCAATATATTGTCTTTTACTTATTATGGGAATCAAGAAAATATTAAGTTTTTGGCTGATGAAATTTGATTTTGAACCACTTTGTGCTGTTCTTATTTCATATTATCACAAACTTACATAATTCGGTATTAAAGAGTAAAATAGAGCCGACAGTATATATATATATATATATATATATATATATATATATATATAATAAGTTTGTGTTTATATATATATATTACATTAAAGAGTTAAAAAACGAAACTGTTATTATTTTATTTAATTATTATCTTACACGTAAAATTGCAAAACTTAATATATAGATAATAGTAACAAAGACCTTCTTCTTTCATTAAACAAAATAAGTATAAATGCAAATGTAAGTGGATATATATACATATATATATATATATATATATATATATATATATAAGTAAACTTTAATAAAAATAATCACTTATTGCAAAGACCTTTAGGGGCAATTATTGCAACTTCATGATAATAAAAGTTGGATTTTGTCAGACTTATATATAATTTTCCATTATAAAAAGTTTGATTAATCCTAAACTTAATGATGAGCTGAAGGCAGGTTAATCCTTTCAGGTAAATATAAAAAACGTAGTAATAAAAACATGCTTTTAAATTATCATGAAGTTGTAATCATGGCTCTAACAAATCTATACATATGAGTTTAATATTTTTTTATAAATAGTTCTAAGAATTATATGCATTGCCAAACTGGTTGATATAGTTTAAAAATAAATAACAACATGATTTAACTATAAAACCTCGCAATTTTATTACATAAAGAGACGTTAAATTAGAAATTAATGATTAATATTAATATTAGTTTTAAAATAACAACATTCAATTAAATAGGGCATCAGTTCCAAACAAGAATGTTGCATGTATTGATAGAAATAAAACCAAATTTGAATATCAATTACATAATTGGCGGTTCCATCTATAACACCATAGTAATAGTAATTTTTCATACCTAAAATATATAGTACTTTCAAATCTTAAATACAGTTTTAATACAACAATAAGTAATACAACAACGCGATATTATAATTATGCTACTTCATTTTCGGGTCAGCCTAAGAATATTTTATTAATTTATATACTTATCTGATAAAATAGTTAATGAATTAATTTATAAAGCTCATAAACTATTTAAATATACATAACATTTGCGTATAATAAGTACATAAAAAGTAGATCATAATAAACTAGAAAAATTTAATTATAAGTATTTGCTAAGTTACACAATACAAGAAAAGTGCATAAATAGGATATTACAAGAAATGCATTCGTAATAAAATACTACGACAATTGTTTTCTAAATGAAATAGTTTCGAAAATGTTCGGAAAACCTTTAAAGATGTTAATTATTCTTACAAATCTATTCTGGTATATCAGCCTTTATAACTTGACCGGTAGTGCAGCGAAATATTTTTTCATTTTCGGGAAGTTCTCCAATTAAATAGTCATGCATTTGTTCGATTGCATCACGAGAATGGCCCGTGCCATGAAAAGCTAAAGTTGCGTCACGCCCCGCGTAATCCATTATAACGTCAGAGCCACCAGGGTGATCATGTATAAAACTTGTTACATCATACACACGATCATAAATAATAACCCAACAATCGCTATAGTCATCATGTTCAGCAACAGCATCTAAAGATATCTCAGGTAAAGATACTTTTTTAACAGTATGAATTTTAAGCGGAGATTGTTTAACTTTTTTTTGTTGTTTTGTATTGGACACAATGCGTAAACTTTGTAAAAGACTTGTAATTGAGGTAGTCATATTTACGTTGATAGTTTTTTATTCCTTATTTATAATAATAAATATATTGCTATTTCTGCACTTTTCTTATTGGTTTATATACGAGTATGCGCTTGAGATGTATTGGGACCGTAACAATTTTTTTATTTTTATATATTTTTAATCTGAGTATGTTGTATTTGTTTTTGTAAATTATCTTCAATAAACTTAATAGAATTTTGACCGTCAACCAATCCGTTCATACAGCTTGACTTGTACACAACGACTGATGTTTTAAAACTGTCTCTTTTATATATATATATATATGTATATATATATATATATATATATATATATATATATGTATATTTATATATATATATATATATATATATATATATATATATACATATATAAAGCTTTCACAATGATTATAATCGTTTTGTTTTTAATATTCTTAAGAGTATTCAGATTATGTGTTTGAATATATACATATGATCTCCATAATATGAGAGCAGATTTCGTTTAATCTCTTAACGCGCCGTGTGGTCTCAATATTTGTTTTAGATTATGGGAAGTGAAAATAATATATGGTTGCTGTACGGTATGAACCCATTAAATTGAAAAATATATTGATTATCTGGAATGACTATATAGATTTATAATCGTAATAAAAATTTAAAGCAAATCAGCTATATATTTTTAAATTTTATGTATGTGATTCAATAATAAGTTAATATGAGCCAATATACAGATATGTGGAAATATCGTTCACATAATAATCCTACTGGATTAGAATAATGATGACATAAAAGTGAAAGGTTATTTTGTTTTTAAATTCTTTAATCACTGTTGTATTACAATGTGTGTATATATATATTTATATATATATATATATATATATATATATATATATATACATATATAAATATTATATATATTTATATATGTATATATATCTATATATATATATATATATATATATATATATAATATAAATATATAAATATATATAATATTTATATATGTATATATATATATATATATATATATATATATTATATATATTTATATATTTATATTATATATATATATATATATATATATATATATATATATATATATTTACATATATATATTATATATATATATGTATATATATATATATATATATATATATATATATATATGTATATATATATATATATATAAATATATATATATATATATATACATATATATATATATATATATATATATATATATATATATATACATATATATACATATATACATATATATATATACATATATTTATATATATATATATATATATATATATATATACATATATAAATACTCGTGTATATATATATATATATATATATATATATATATATATACATATATATATAAACCGCGATCACGCCACAACAACTTTCTTTTTAGACAAAAATTCCAAATAGATATCTTAGGGATGGCAATGTTTAGTTGTTTGAACAAGAAGACTTGAATTGTAATTCGAATTCGCACCCTAAGTCATGCATTTAGGTTTAACACAATGGATTTGTCTCAGATAGAGCACTACAATATACTTATTCGAGGTATATACATGTACAATAATATATATATATATATATATATATATATATATATATATATATATACATATATATATATATATATATATATATACATATATATGTATATATATATATACATATATATATATACATATTCATCTCATTAGGATTTTTTACGAACCTATGTAGCTTCTAGGGTAAAATAAGCTTAAAAAAGCCCAGATAAAAATATAACCATGTTTTGGTTAATGGTAAATGGCAAATTAGTTCTTAATATATACAACGTGTGGCGACTTTGGCTCTTCACAAACCGGTTATATAACTGACATACACCAGATATAAGTTGTCTTAATTATTTACCCATTTTCATTGCTCGTATCTATAATGCTACAAAGTAACGCAAATAGACATATAACAAAGTTCAATTTATTTAACTATTAATAAATACCATATATGCATTGTTATATTTGAATAGGTAGAAGATAGTGTTACTTTACTGGCTACTGTGGCCATTCTAAGCTGTGATATGTTATTAATATTTGATGTAGCTAAAAAATATCGATCATAAAACTTCCTAATGTCTGTCCGGCATTAGGTTTCATATATGCGGATTATTAATAATTAATATCTTTAGCGAAGTATGCTGTCGGATTTATATCTACAAAGAGGAAAAAGTAATAATCAAATGAGAAACCACAAAAACTGAAAAACAAATGAAACTAAAAAGAGGTGTGAAGAGCAAAGAATAATAATATGAGCTTTTGGAAATGAATGTATGGTATTAGCAATATACATACAATCATATACAATCATATAGTGGTGGAAAAATTGTATTAAGATCTCATTTTGTAATAATATGTACGGTATTGTTATATAGCTGTAAGGAAATATCCAAAACTACGACCTTCTTTTTTGACAAAAAATTATTAAACATTAACCCATAGAAGACATAACAAATTTTTACTAAATGGGCACATAATAATTTAAAAATATTATATATATATATATATATATATATATATATATATGCATATATATATATATATATATATATATATATATATATATATATATGTATATACATATATATATATATATATATATATATATATACATATATATATATATATATATATATATATATATAATATTTTTAAATTATTATGTGCCCATTTAGTAAAAATTTGTTATGTCTTCTATGGGTTAATGTTTAATAACTTTTTGTCAAAAAAGAAGGTCGTAGTTTTGGATATTTCCTTACAGCTATATAACAATACCGTACATATTATTACAAAATGAGATCTTAATACAATTTTTCCACCACTATATGATTTTCATACATACCGTCATTTGTTATAACATTTTATCTAATAATTTTAAAAACTTGAGAAAGTGATTAAAACAACAACACAATTTTCTTAACATAGGGCCTACAATAGTTGTGTCCAAGATAAATCTAATGTTGTGTTAGTGAGAGCAAAATATAACCACTTAGGCAGAAACAATCTGTTGTTACTAATATAAGCTGTGACCATTTACTAAAAATTTGTAACAATTGTTACTGGAAAGCGTTCATTAACTCAAAAAATTTGCAACGAGAGAGCGGCGAAAGAGCGTAAAAAAATTGAGATACAGAAAAATTATTGCAAGTTTTTACAAGTAAAATTTTTACTTGCAATAATTATTCAAACAGCTGTTTTTGCGTTTGTGTTTATAAAAGAATATTTCTAAATCAAGTTGAAAATAAAAATATTTTGGAAAATTTAAGAAATTGTAAATAAATGTAAGCTTTTAAAACCATAAAAAGTATTAAAAGGATAACAAATTTATTTTTGTGTAACTTAGGAACTACAGAAGCAAAATAAGATGTACAATATAATTGAACTAAGCAACACAGTATCTGGTACATCAGTGGCAAAGGATGTAACAGACCAGGTTTTATTTTTAGTGTTGTAAATATTATGAGTACCTAGCTACTCGGTAGTTTACACTAAGCAGGCAAATAATTCAATTACTTCAGATATCTATTTGCAAATATATATCTGATTATATACATATCTAATGCTGACAGCAATATAATATTTTATTTTGGATAAAGTTTTTTATGACAATGAAAATCAAAATTGCTTAAATTGCTTATTTATGGTTAGAAAGACATATTTTCTCTTAAGAAAAAGCAATCGAACTCACAATTTGGATCTTGTAAATTTACACGAAATTAGGTAAATTCGCAAAAGTTGTTGGTGTACATATCAAATGAAACATAGTTCATTGTATGTAACTAAAGCTGGATTCACCCATGGTTTCAGAACGATATTGACGTTGGACAACATTTCTAGTTTTTTGAGAGTATGCTCTGAAGCGATTCACCCACTTCGCGCCTTTATTCTGCAACATCAAGGCTACCATGTGAAATTATTTTGTACACTATGTGCGTGAGTTTTACAATTGGGTAATATCACTATTTATTTAATTTTATTTATAACAATATTCACCAGTTATATATTTTTTAATACAAAGCAAATGCTCCGTATTTTATTATATACACAAACAATACGAAACAAGTGTGTTGTTATACATACAAAAGTATAAAACAAGTTCTGTATTTTACTATACATATGTACACATAATATGCTGTGTCATCTCAGTTCTACTTCACTTAAGAAATTAAACTTTCTGGCAGCGCAGTTGCAATGTTTGGGAACGTGAATTAAAATTAAACCAATTCAGGTTCCGAAACACGTAACTATCTTTCGCTCTCTCTCTCTCTCTCTCTCTCACTCTCTAAAACAGAAACGTCAAACTACATATAAAAAAACATGTTTCGGAACGTGAAATTCGTTCTAAATCCAGCTTAAAAAACAAAACGTTCATACCCACTATGAACTTCAGTTCAGTTCAACTGACATTTACTTGCGCGTTAATATAGTTTCTTATTAGTGTTTACATAAATAGTTTTTCATAAAATCACATTAAAAAATGCTTAATATTATATAATTATTATAATAGTAACGCAATAAGGTGCCAAAACAATAATGCTGAATATAAATGACCATAATCATTATTTTTATAATAATATATGTATAATTTGTCCAAACAATAAAGGGGTAGTTATTGAGTACTCATATATACCTATACATTACAACACTACTTTAACTTGAAAATTTTTTACTAGTAAAGTGTTCATTTACTTTTTCACATTTTTGAGAGCAATTGTGGAAAATTTCTTGTTACTCTCTCGTTACTAATATTTACTAGTAAAGTAAATGAACATACCTATAGTAATTCATTTTATTGCGCTATTTTTTACAAATAAATTTTACATCTGAAAAGATTTTCTATCTACGATATGATAGAGATTTTAAGTAGGACCATTACTCAGGGTATATGAAGGTAGGAGAAATATGAGAAAAGGGGGAATTAGTATTAAGCTACGGTCACGTTTGTTAAATACTTGCCCAAACTAACGCAACCACTAAGCAATGAAAAAAATATTTTTATATTGATACTTGTTTGTTAAATAAAACAGTTTCGAACATAACTAAGAATTACCTTCGAAAACACGCTTTTTCTGGTCAACGAATTCCACGTCACACAGTGAACGGTCCCCATAGTAAAAGTGAAAAAAAGTCGAAGGAGTTATGGTAGCTTAATGAAATTTTTTGCACATATCTCTCTTGGCCTGCTATTTTCGAAAATGAATTAAAATTTTTAGATATCCTTTTATTTTTCCGTTGCGGGGACAATGAAATACCAAAAATTCATTTCAGTAATTATTATTTTCTTTGAATTTTAATCTATCATTTCACATACAAAATGATATAGCGTGATAGATTTCTTATGAAATAGAACCAACCACTAATTATGTAGGGTTGCCGTATACTTCTTTTTAATAAAACATTATTTTAAACTTTTTAGTATTTTTTTTGTTTACAGTTTTGAAAATAAACATTGATATTCAAAAAACATTATATGAATTGGATTGCCAAATTGACAACACAAAAAATTTTGATATAAAATTATTATTTAAGATAATTATAAGATGAAATTAATGGATCAGAAGATATTAGGAGTTTATTCATTAAATCTTGATGACAATTTTCTCTGCTATTTTTTCCAGTGTGCTCAAGTCCGTTCTTTCTAACGCATCTTCAGAAAGCATCTCTAAAATAAACCAAGAAAATATTTCAAACAAAATGTTTATTTCATATAGGTATTTAAATATTACCAATAGATAAAACAAAATATTTTATAATTTCACAACCATGAATGAGAAGTTTATGCCAAGTTGATGGCATATAATACCAATCATAGTTATTTAAATATATATCTCGAGTTTTCTCCGTTAGCTGTTTAATAAACATATAAACATATATATAAATATAACATAAATGTTTATACCAATGCTTTTCAAAATGGTTATATTTTCTTTTACAACATAAGTATCCGAAGATAAACCATTTTGGGAAATAAAATAATTTAAAATTATACTCCAATTAGAAAACAATGCTTTTACCATAAAAACACACGCATGATTACCAATACTTTTAGTTCTTACAAATCCTGTTGTTTCGAATCCATCTATGAAATCCAAACTCTGATTATACCTTAACTCGTTTCTTATGCTCATTTCGTCAATAACCAAAAACATATACTTTGAATCTCTTGCTTCCAACAGTGGGCATATTTGCTTTACGACCTCAAACGCATTATTCTTTAAGGCAAGTTGAAGAAATTTTATTGGCGCCCATCTTCAGAATATTCCCTTGGTCGAGAAATCAATTATGGTCGCATAATAAAATAATTATAATTATGATCGCTTATACAAAGATTTTTGTGTAATCTTCTTCAGGAATTTGACATTTTCCCCGCCAAATTTATCCTAAGACTTTGTCTTCTTTCTTTCGCGTCCAGGGATGGGAAATTTTAAGTTTTTCTTATTAGCTTTGGCAAAGAAAATATTAAAATTTCTCTTCCAGGGTTGGAAAACTTAAATATTTTTATACATTAACTTAAAAGAAAGAAACTGACGCTTTTTTTGTTGCTAATTGAAACTATTTTATAGTTTAGAAAGAACAAATTTAGTATCAAAAATTAAAACAAATAACAATTACGAATCGAAGCTTGGACAAGTGCAATATCTTATGGTACATGAATGTGACCAAAATGGTTACATATTTAAAAGTTTCTTATATAAAACCACTTTTTACCTCATGAATAATAGTTGTATTGATATTTAAAGCAAAGATAAATTGAAATTTTATTTCCGCGGTTGGGAACTTGAAATATTTTGGTACATACAATGTAGTGTAGTACATGAAAGGACCAAAATAGGTACAAATTTTAAGTTTTTCTTATATAAAACTATTTCATGCCTCGTTACGAGTTACATTGGTAAAACAAACATACAAACAAAATTTAAATTTTTCTTCCAGGTGTGGGATATTTAAATTTTTTTATACATAAATTAACCAAAAAGGCAACTAACGTCGTTTTTTTTTATTAATGAAAACTATTTTTTAATTCATGGAAAAAACATTGGTAAAAAAATTTATAACATGAAAATTTCGCTTCCAGGGTTGGATAACTGCAAATATTTTGTAGTACAAAAAAGTGACCAAAATGGTTACAAATTTTTAGTTTTTCTTAAATAAAACCGCTTAAACATCATGCAAATTTGTATTAGTAAAATAAACAAAATTAAATTAAATTTTCGCTTCCGGGGTTGAGAAATTTAAACTTTTTTACATAAATTAATCAAAAAGACAACTAACGTCGTTTTTTTTACTAATTAAAACTATTTTTTAATTTAGAAAAAGGCTAAATTAATATAAAATATATGTAAAAGAAAACCATTTCAGGGATGGATCAGTGCAATATTTTGTATTATATGAAAGCCACCAAAATGGTTAAAAATTTGTAGTTTTTCTTAAATAAAAAGGCTTTATATATCACGAAGATTTGCATTCTTAAAAATATTAAAATTTCGTTTTCAGTGATGGAAAATTTATTTTATTTATTCATTCATAAAAATAACCAAGAAGACTAAAACTATTTTATAACTTAGAAAGAGCAAAATTGGAACTTAAATATATATGTCATGCCACACGTACTTTGGTGAAGGCTATATAAGATTCGACATGGCCGAATAGAGCACTTTTGCATATATTTTATCGAAGACTGTGTAGTGTATATTCCTTGATTTTTTTCATAAAAAATTTATGTGAATAAGAAAATTAGCTTTGCAATTGTTTGCAATAATGTAGAAAAGTCTTTGGTTATAAAGTTTATTGAAAGCCTTAATGCATATGACCAATTTCTATAAATAAAAAATATTATTACAATAACTTTCTTTTAATTCTTTAAGCACTTATATGAAATTAAATCTTTTTAACAAAGCGAATGCATTAATTTACATATTAATTCAATTCATATTTAAGACTACAGCTCCATTACTAAACGATTCACAGATCTATTAAAAATAATCAT
>OY776276.1:82146398-82236398 GCA_963675445.1 Linnaemya vulpina | reverse complement strand
TATTAACAATTAAACTGAGAATTTATTTTTCATTTCGCCTTATAAATACTTTCATTGTTATTCAAAGGATTTCTAGTTGTACAAAGGTGTAGGTGTCATATCGAATAATAGTTGTTGGTTAGGTTTTGGCATAGATTATGTATATAAGAGAGTGCCTGACAACCATGAAAATATTTATATGCGGGACGTAATACTACGACCCGCATCGAACATATTCATCAAACATATGTTGTCAAACATATTTCATCTTGTCTTGTGTATTTAATTGTTCGAATAACACAAAAAATTGGTTAGTTTGCCTAGAGCATTCAACAATGAAAATTGCGAAGCGGAATCTCTTATTATTTGTTGCTGAAAATTGTTATTGTTCATGTACTATTATGTTGCATAGAATATATCCTTTGTCCGAAGCGAAAATTAGTACTGCGTAAGTTAATGTAGCGTAAATAATACTTGTATTGCTGTTGGATAAACGAAAATGTATCTATCAGCACCGATGCGATGATGCCATATATTATTATATACATATAATACAAATATTTTTTGTATACATTTTTTATTTATATAGACATATATACATATATATATATATATATATATATATATATATATATATATACATATATTATTTATTAAAAAATTAAGTATCAGTAAGTTTTATTTTATTGGCGCAGGTCATTCATTTGGCATTAATAAATTACAAAATTAGCGCCAAAATTCTGTATAGACGCCGGAGCTGCTATGGAATGATTTTTTTTAATGTGATAATCGTTAAGGAATTAAGCTGTTTTATATAAAATGAACTCTATTTGTCTTATACATGAATTGATTTGAAATATAAATTAATTCATGATGAACTAAAAATTTTTAATGCCTTCGCTTTGTTGAAATAGAAGAATTGATTTTGTACTAGAAATAAGTTTGTAAGGAATTAAAAGAAAATGATTGTTAATAAAATGTACTAATATTTTTAAGCTTAAGGTCTTTATTTTTATATATATTAAATTATAAAAAGCTTTCGTCAATCCTTTGTGTGACTTCTTCAGGAAATTTATTTTGTATTTAATGTGAAGACCTTAAGCTTAAAAATATTATTCCATTTTATTAATTAAAAAAGAGGTCAAAAAACTAGAATAATTGAAAATGATTGTTATTAATTTTTTTTATTCATATAAGATGGTCATGTGCAATATATATATATATATATATATATATATATATATGTATATATATATATATATATATATATATATATATATATATATGTGTATATATATATATACATATATATATATATATATGTATATATATATATATATATATGTATATATATATATATATATATATATATATATTGTAAATTATAATATAATACCTTTATATTGGTAAAATCTAGAGATTTGGAGATCTTGAACAAAACAATTTAAACCTTTTTAAAAATGTTTGTATAGAAAATAAATGTTTATTGTTGATTTCATTTTTTTTTTTGCTATATTATAGCTAAAAAATAAGACAAACTGCAATACCAACTTTTTAAAATTTTATTGTGCTTAAAACAAACCAGTGATTTTAATTTAATATAAATTGTACTAGTATTATTACCAATATGTATCTAATGTATTAATAACTATAACATTACAAAAGAACCCCTGAAGAAGTCGACAAACAATTGACGAAACGTTGGGTAAAAAAATGTAGTAAGTTTTTCTATTAACATTGAATACGATAGGCCGGATTAGCTTTAAAAAAAAAACAAAAAATTCTTCTGAATGTGGTAATTATTTTAACGAACAATTGTATTGCTATATTAAATCGAATTTAGATTCATAGGCTAATTGTTCGAAATTTGCTTAAATCTCATAAAGACATGAAGATAAATATTCCAAGGCACAAAGGAAAGTCAACATCAGTTTTATTCAACTAACACAGCAGAGCAGAACAGCTGTTTTCGAAAGTCGCAACACTTGCATCATCAGTGCTCATGTGTATATTGTGTTTGTCACCACTTTTTATGTGGCTTAGTTGAATGTGATAACAGTTCCTATTTACACAAATTTTATTATGAAAAGGAATCCGAGAACTGTATCAAGCTGATGTTAACACGTTTTTGTTTTAATACCCGTGTTACCGTTTGATTATTTTCAATACACATGAGCACTGATGATGAAAGTGTTGCGACTACATGTTATTAAAATTTTACATGTTATTAAAATTTGCGCAATGCCCAAGCAAACGGGACAGGACATTTTTCCCCGTTTTCGTTTAAGAAGGGGTTTTTTATTCAATTTTTCCATATTTTATACTTATGTGCACGTGCAAATTAAAAACCAAATATATTTGCCTGCACAACGATCAGCTGTTTAACTTTGGTAAATTCAACAGACGTGTTTACTAAAGCTTTTCGTCTTGTGTTTTAACCACAGTAGGTGTGATCCCGTACTTTTTGGGTAAAGGTTGGTAAAGTGAGAGTAAGCAAAAAATTCTCTCACATATTGTTAAAAATGCACAAAAGTACGGGAACACAAAACTGCAAATTTCTTTACCAAAAGAAAACATCGAAGTGTTTTGAATTTTAATACATGGTATATGGTGTCAGCATGCAGCTTAAACTAAACCAGTACTTCGTTTATTATATTTTAATAAAAGCTTTTTGCTGTTTTTAGCAGTTTCTAATTGTTTATCTTTTTACAATAGTTGACCGTTTGACTGTTTTCCCAATCTGCCCGAAGAAATAGTTTTTGCTATGTTTTGCAAGAAGAAGAAGAATATTGTTCTCTCACTTGCCCAAACTTTAAGTACGGGAATAGTTTTGGGCAAGATTGGGCACCCGCGGGCACCCAATGTAGAGTACGGGATCACACCTAGTGTGGTAATTTAAAGTTCTGTACATTTGTTGTTGCAGTGATATAAACAGTAGTATTTTAAGTACATCTACTACATGAACAAGGTCTACAGGAGTACTTTATCAACAAGGATGAAAACCCTTTCTATTAATATTTTTAGATAAAAAATATTTTATAATGAAAAATTTTTTATAGTAAACAAATGTTAGTAGAAAAAATTTCAGAACAAAAATGTTTCTATGGAAAAGAATTATTTGATTATAAACAATTTCATAAGCTACATCTCTTCATAAAAAATATGTAATAAAAATCTTTCAATAGAAAACATTTTATAATGAAAATATTTTTGTAAAACATATGTATATACAGAGAGAAAACTTTTCATTACAACTCATCTTCTACAAAATATTCTGTATCGATAATATTTATGTCGAAAAGTTTGTGTATCAAAAAATTTTCTGTAGAAAAGTTTTTATAAAAAATTTGTTGTACATAGAATATAAATGCTTAACCTTCTTCCAATAACTTTACTGCGTGAGCATTCTTCATGGGAGATCTATAAGTAATATCATCTAGTGCTCAGAAGAGTAGTAGGGAACTGTATGTGCTGTGACCATTAAAAATATTAAATTTCAGCAATTAAATTTGAAATTTTTCAATTTTAATTGCCAAAATTCTCAAATTTCCCAAAATTCTCAAATTTCATTTTGTGTGTGTTCGTGTGTGTATTCTTTCCCACGGTTTAGTAGGGGCGTTCACATTGTTGTTTTTTTTTTTAAATAAAATGTTGGGGTAGGCGTGGGAATTTGTGTCTGTCCATATGTGACGTTGAGAATACATGTCCGTCGGTATGTGAGCGTGGGAATTTGTGTGTGTCCATATGTGACGTTGAGAATACATGTCCGTCGGTATGTGAGCGTGGGAATTTGTGTCTGTCCATATGTGACCTTGAGAATACATGTCCGTCGGTATGTGAGCGTGGGAATTTGTGTCTGTCCATATGTGACCTTGAGAATACATGTCCGTCGGTATGTGAGCGTGGGAATTTGTGTCTGTCCATATGTGACCTTGAGAATACATGTCCGTCGGTATGTGAGCGTGGGAATTTGTGTCTGTCCATATGTGACCTTGAGAATACATGTCCGTCGGTATGTGAGCGTGGGAATTTCTGTCTGTCCATTTACACTGTGTACGCCTGGTGAATAAAAAAATTTAGAAGCATTTTTAGGAATCACACTATTTAAAAAGTGTAGTAGTTATATATGGATTCCCTTAATGTTTGTGGTTCGTTCCTTCTTGCTGGAGTGAGATTTTTTCTTTTATTTTTTTGCTTATTAAAATTTGGTGTGTTTACTTAAGATTTGTCGTCCAGCAATTCAGTGTTTTTTTTTTTTTACTTTTTTGCTTGCAGTGCTTGAGTCTGGAGGAATAATTTGATTATTCTGATCTTGAAGACGTTGTGAAAAAAAAAAAATTACTATTGCATAAATATTGAAACTGATGTTTTGTTTATTTTATACATGACGATCATCGATGGATTTTATTTGCGGATCTGGATGGTGGTGCGATTTCTGTATTTTGTAGAATATGAATATTTATGCTATGTTTAAGTGTGTGTGTTTTTTGTGTTCTGAGTGGCGGTTGGAATGTCTGGCTGTCAGACAGTCTGTGTGTGTGACGATTGGTGAGTCTGTATGACAGTCCGCTTTCCTGGTCAGTATAAAATGTGATAAGGTGTACATATTCATGCGTACATAAATATCTACAAATTTATTTCATTTACGCATATACATACAAACAAATAATAAGCGTTTATTCTTTGTGCCCAAATATTCCCTTGACCATTTGAATGAATGAATGAACGATTGTGTATGTTTGTTTGTGTGTTCTCTGAAAAAAATAAATATGTATGTAGGTTTTTTGTTTGAAATAAAAAGACATTTATTTTAATTTTTATAAGCATTTATTTAAAAGTTTGTTAACACTTTCATTTTTAAGTAAAATTGCATTCCTTAAGGCACAAACACCATAGTCGTGATAGCTACAATAGAGATATATGGAATGCTTAGTTTCCATTTGTTTGAAATTAATGCAGCCTATGTCTTCAATGTTATAAACTGTTTGATGAATAATTTTCTCCAGCCATTTTTTCTTCTCTCCCCCCTTAACATATATTTGTGAATTTCTTATATTCGATTTTAAAAACTTGCAAACGCTTTGAAATGAGACTGATCCATCATTTCAGTTAATATGATGATAGTTTTTTGTTAACCAAACTGCTTCTCTCTGTTTTTTGGCTGATAAACATGCGAAATCAAAAGGAGGTTTTATGATGAAATTGAACCATTCCTTGTTGCTGAAAACTACAGCTAGTTCTTTTGCGATGAAGTCATTTGAATTAGTTTTGAAACCTTGCAAGTCTACAAAAACAATATCACCATCCATGTTATTTAATTTATAAGAGCTTCCGGACTTGACCTTTTATTGGTATGTATTCTATTATGCGGTCATGAATAAGAACGCAGTAAGCTGATGTTTTTGCTGGAATATTTGTTGCTGTTTCAAATTCAATTTTTATGTCGATTGGTCCGGTATTGAGCGTTTCGTTTTGGTGACTGACATCGACTACAATAATTGGAGCGTTATTTTTAAACTCTTGACCTGTTAGAAGAGGTTGGGGTTGTTTCATGTAGTAGCTTTGTTGGAATCTTAGATACATATCATATAGAATCGCATAGCGCTCATTTTTGAATTTTATATTAAGATCGTCATATGGGTAAGATGTTGAGTTTAAATGTACTTTTAAGTTAGTAAGATCACAATGAACAAACTTGTTTTCTTGTTGAAAGGCAATCAAGACAAAACGAGGGCGTTCTTTATTAGCGGCCAGTTTAACATTCCATATGTGATTGGTTCCCGTATTAAGGTGTGGATTCATATGACAATCCCAACTACGGAATGCCATTGGTATAGCAGCACCATTATTAAGTATTTTGATCATATTCAATTTACTATGATCAGATAATTGAACATGTGGAATTCTCCATGATATTAGTGAAATTGTAAGTTTTGCTTTCTCGGTGGAAACATTCGAGTGTACAAGATCTTCATCGTTCTTATTACGCAAGAGTATCAATTCATGTTTACCATTTAATAAAACTTTATTGTAGTCTTCAGCGAATCCTAAAAGAAGTTTGAGTGGTACATAGAAATTAAAATTTCCATTTTGAAGATCTATTTTATCAAGTTTATTCCATCCGGCATTTTGCAACACAACGCTTTCCGTAGGTGATAAAGAAACCAAATTTTTTATGGTACTGGTGGCTCCCAAATATCTTGTATGATCAATTTCAATACCATTCAGTTCATAGCGGATTTCATCAAAGAGATATGCAACAAAATTATTTTTCAACTGAAAGTTGGGTGTAGATTTCGATGTTTTTTCGTCTACAACAAGTCCTTCCACATATATATAGCTTTCACTGGGTAACACATATAGATCTTGGTTTTGTATTGAAATTCTTATTTCATCGTTGTTGTTAAAAGACTGAAGGTATGGTATGTATGTGTGATAATCCTTTTTGATAATATTTTCGTCAGATATTGGTTTATCTAAAACGTCTATTATTGAACTCATTTTGTTTTCAGTTTAAAGTTCAGTGACTTGAGAAAACTCTTGTTTGCTGCTGTAAGCGATTTTTGACGAACAGATCTTTTCAATTGTTGCTTAGATTGTAACGTTTGAGAATTAGATGTTGCTGTAGTATTCTTCGATATACTCGTGTTGTATATTATCATTATTTAGTTGTCCTTAAATGTATTCGTATTGTAATTTCCTCACCTCTGAAATTAATTAAGTCGCCGTTTTGATCAACCACGCGAAGAGCTAGTGAACTTATCTCTCTGGAGTTTACTGGCAAATAAATAAGATTTTTGGGAATCTCAACTATTTTATATCCAGCCGGTACATTAATCGGAAATTCATGTAGTGTATGAGCTTTAGAATTATTCATATAAGTATTAACCACAATACTGCTTTCAATCCTCAAGAGATTCACCTTAAAGATATTCACTGGAAGATCAGAGTAATGTTCTTTGTTTGGCGTTAATATTCTGCTATTGAATCCTAAAAGTCTACCTATTGTATTTTCTTTATTAAAATATATTGGTTCTTTAGAGCTGCTGACTTTGACTTGCATTGTATTGTTATTAGCTTCAATCAAAATTTTGTTTTCTGGTCTATATCGTTTGTATTGTTCTTCTATATAGTCAACTATATCATTTAATTCATAAGATCCGATCGGTATTTCAATTACAAGTTCACCGATATAAAATATATTGTTGTAGACATCCACATTCGGGATACTGTTGTATGAATGAAAATCAGTTAGAGCACATTCATAGGTTCCGTTTAAGTCAATAGGAGGAAAATAAGTAGCAGATAGCTCTGATGAATTGGAGCTCAGAGTCAATGTTATTGACATTGTGACTGTTTGATTGTAAATAAATGAGGTTAAACACACAGTATGATTTATAAGAAGCAGTTTCGTATTTATTGTTTATTTACTTATTCTAAACTAAATTAAACATTGATGCCATTGTTGTTGTTTTTGTTGTTGTTTATTTATTGTATTCTTCCATTTACAATATCTCATCTTTGCTTATCCAAGAATTGTGCTCATTACCAAAGCCCAGCCACTTGACAAACACCTTATGTCCTTTAGTTTTGAGAACCTTTTCAACCAGGTATGTATTAGGATATCTGGTTTTTGAAAGTTCTTCTTCATAGAATCCGCCTTTAATAGGATTTCCGCGATAGTCTTCTAATATATATGTTGTAGGATATGTATTTTGTACTCTTTTAATTGTAAAGATTTCTGTTGTCCAATTCGGAGTATAACCTTTTTCAAAAATGTTTTTATATTTGCTTATGCGTACATGATCTCCTGCATTAAATTTTGACATTTTATACATCTTTAAATGACTGTATACTGTGTTTAAAAGCTGTTTTTCATTTGTTGAATTTACTTTAATCGGTGACATTTTAATGGTGCGATGAATTTTTCTATTGTATGCATCAAGTAAATCTCTATACATATCAATCCAATTATATGAACCATTTAAGCTAAATTCCTTCCACATCATTCCTTTTAATGTTCTATTGAATCGTTCTACTATTGAGGCTTTCATAGTGCTATATGTTGAGTAGTGATTAATATTGTATTTATTCATCAACTGACTGAAATGTTTATTGAAAAATTCTTTACCATCGTCTGTTTGCAAGTTTTTCGGTATTCGTCCCAATTTGAAAATATTCTCCATTGCCTGAGTTGTTTCGAATGCATTCTTTCTGTTCAAAGGTACTGCCCAAGCAAATTTTGAGAATGTATCAATTACAGTTAGCAAAAATCGATAATTTCTATTGTCTAAGGAATAATTTCCCATTTCAACTAAATCAGCTTGCCAAAGATCATCTATTCCTTTCATCACAAATCTACGACGTACAAAACGTTTTCGAGCCTGCTTATGCAATTCATTTACAACATTTCTCTTTGAAGACATCTTATTTTTCCAGTCGCTGTTTTAAGTGTGTTGTGATCTACTTGATGCACTTGCACCTATTGATACGAACATGTAATTTTCTATTCTATAAATTTTTTCTCGTAGCTCTTCAATTTCCATATCAAAAAGTGATTTATTACCATCCATTTTCTTATTGATATCCTGCAAATGAGAATTAAGATTTTCTAACTGGAAAGCTACTTCTTGTTGCTGTTTTTTGAGTTCAGTTTGCAGAAACAATTTACTGATAACATCGTTTTCCTCCACAGCATTTGCAACATTTTTGATTCTCTTGTATTGGACATCAATGTTTTTGTTCGTATCCATAAAGGAGCCCAACAACTTAGGCGCATTTTTGGTTGAAATTACTTCACTTCTATCGTTAATATAATGCCCAAATTTATCAACGGACATGTTTTATATAAAAATCTATGTATGTATATAGTTTATACAATTATATTAGCTTCACGTAGTTCTTCAATAATTGAGACAATTTCGTTGTTGTGATTAGTATGGCCTGCAGACTGTGATGCAAGCAGTAGTCTAAGTCGATCTACCAACTCGTTTGGATCATCCCAGTATATATAGTTTGGATTATGAGGGTTAAACTGCATCAAACCCCTTCCTAAATAATTACTTTTTGTTACATCTGATGAGCCTGTATGATTGTCTCCTTTGAAAAGTTTTCCAATAATATGTTTGTACTTATGGGCTATGCTCCCTTTGATTTGACCATCAGACTTATAGCCTCTCCTGTGGGCATTGGTAGCAAGTAATATTTTTTTATAGATTTCAAGCTCGAATTTATCATAGTTTTTTGGTGCTTTATGAAACATTAAAGAAAAAAGTCCTGGCGTGAGCGCCCATATTTGTCCCCCAACCTGTATCTTATCTTGATTTATCTCGATGGTGCTATTACCAAATCTCCATTTGTTATTATTATCTTTATGTGGACCATAGTTAGTATCTAGTTCGTTTCTCGATTGCAATAGTGATAAGTCAGAATAACTTTCTTCATTATTCGAATTTTGTGAGTAAAAGTCATCTTCATCATAATTACTGCTACTTTTACTATTAGATTGCTTAAAAATTTTTTCTTCACTTAGTTTCTTGGGCGTACTCGTTTCCAATTTTATTGTTGAGTTCTGAGGATTAAAACTTTCATTGTCATCAATTCCAGTTTCCTTATCACTCGGTTCTTTTTTAACTGGTCTACCAATGTATTTAGAGCTATTGATAAATTCTTTTAAAGGTTCTGTGATAGGCTTGAATGTATCTGTTAATTGCTGATGTGTATCTATTTCACCAGTTTTTATACTACGAAGCTTTTTCTTCAAGATATTTCTTGTTGCCACCAAGTCTTTAAGAATTTGTTCATTCATTTTAGCTATCAGGTCAGTTCAACAGGAAGCAGAGCAGGTTATCAGGTCAGTTTAACAGCTATCAGGTCAGTTTATCAGGTACCAGACCAGCTTATCAGGTCAGTTTATCAGGTATCAGACCAGCTTATCAGGTCAGTTTAACAGGTATCAGATCAGCTTATCAGGTCAGTTTAACAGGTATCAGGTCAGTTTATCAGGTATCAGATCTGCTTATCTGATCAGTTACAATAATCACATGTATAAAGTTTGAAGTCAGATTAAATACTGCAGGGTGCATTTGATGAACAGTAAATTATATTATGATGAAGTAATCAAATGACTTTCTATAACGACCATTGTTTAGTTCATTATCTTTACTTATCACCAAAAATCCGTATTTTTCCTTCCAACATTCTCTACAAATTCGTTGAAACATTTCAAAGTTCATGTCGCTGGCAACGTGATCATCATATACATGTTTCATATTTGTCGCATCTTGTTTAAACATAATAATTACATTAGCATTATCTCTTATCAAATGTTTTGGAATCCGCGTGTAAGTCTGACACAAGTAAAATGAGTCTACGTTCGTATGACGACCCATACAAAAATATGCACGTATATTGTTTTGCTTTTCACATGCAACATCATCAAAAATCATAATTGAATTGCTTTTAGCTTCACTAGGAGGAACAACGTCCTCGTTTTCTGCAAATGTGTAGTATCCGATTCCTTTAATTGGTGAAATTAATTTCTTTAGGTATTCATATTTAGGTTGATATAAAGATTTTGACTACAAGTAAATATTTTCAAACTTGAGACCATTAGGACTTTCCAGCAAACTAATCATTATGTTAGTTTTTCCACAATTTGAAGGACCAACTATTAATGCTCGAATAGAATTTGGTAGCAAGAAACTATGTCTTATTTTTTTACTGTCATTTGAACAAATATCAGCATTACGAACTAAAATATTTTTATGTTGTTTTATGAAGCGCATTTTAATAACTACTTGCTAAACTTGCGAACAATATCTTTTATTGTAGATTAAATTAATATGGTTGTACTTTATAACAAAAGTTTTAGTCACAAACAAACTATCGTTGGAGAAGGTTTACTAAATAAAGCAATAAATTCTCTACCTTTTGAATTACATCTTCCTGGATACCAGTATTGTGGACCTGGCACAAGATTACAAAAGCGTTTAGATAGAGGAGATAAAGGAATTAACTTATTGGATGCTGCTTGCAAAAATCACGATATTGCTTACTCGAAAAATAAAGACTTAAACAGCAGACATCAAGCTGACAAAATTCTTGAAAATACGGCTTGGGAAAGAGTTCTTTCAAAAGATAGTGATCTTGCAGAAAAAACATTTTCATATATAGTCACCAACGCAATGAAAGCAAAAACTAAACTTGGTATGGGTGTTGAAGCAAAGAAAAGGAATACAGTGAAAAGACCATCACCACGAATTCGTATAAATGACAAAAATCTGTTTCATAAAACAATTAAATCAACAACAAAGTTATTGAAGAAGGAAAAACCACAAGATATTAATTCAGCCATTAAGATTGCTCGTAAAGCTATCAGTAAATCTCTTAAGGGGAAAAAAGCTCGTGTTATAATACCGCGTATTATAAATGTTCCAAAAATTGGTGGTTTTTTGCCCATAATACCGATTCTAACTGCTCTAGGTGCACTTGGTAGTCTAGCAACTGGAGGTGCCTCTATAGCTAAAGCTGTACATGCAACAAAGAATGCAAAAAAACAACTTGAGGAAGCCACCAGACACAATAAGGCAATGGAGTCTATTGCTGTGGGAGAAGGACTGTACCTTAAACCATATAAAAACGGTTATGGACTTGTTTGTAAAGATCATTCAAAAAACTATTAGAAATGCTACCCAACAGACCATTATCAGAATTTGATCTAAGAAAATTTTCAAAATATATTCCACACTTTAGAGGAGTTTATATGTTGGATTTACTACCAAAACGACCAAAGACTGTAGAGTGTGGAATAATCAATTTGGATTTATCAACAGGCCCAGGTACTCATTGGGTAGCATACTATAGGAACAAGAATGAAAAACAATATTTCGACAGCTTTGGAAATTTACAACCTCCTCTAGAATTAATCAAATATTTAGGTAGAAATATTCAATACAACTACAATCAATATCAAAACTTTAATACATTTAATTGCGGTCTCTTATGTTTGAAATTTCTTTATGATATAACCAAAGATATTAAATAAAACACAATCATATATATTTATATACATACATATTTAAAAACATTTTCTTTTTTATTATTATTATTTTTTTTCTTGTTAAGTACAAAATATATGAACATAACATATTTTTTACTGCCAAACGGGGTACTGGGAGTTTGGTATTAAAAACTCGTTCATCTCGCTTTCTAAGATCAGGTTTCGCTCTCCTTTTCTTTGTAGTCGATATTTATTATTAGAAAGATCTTCTAATTCTGCATTGGTCAATGCATTGTATCGGTTGGGGAGAAACATTATGTGGTTTTCCAGGTCAAGTTGAACTGTTTCCCCATACTTTGTTGTTACTCGCTTTGCACGTACGATAGTGTGTTTGGATAATTCATCTAGATCCTTTATATGGATTAAGGATTTTGTATTGTATGAATTAAATTTTTCCACTAGATCCATTGCGGTAGAAATTTTTCACAACTTATAGCTTTGAACTTTTATTGCAAACTAATCTCGATTTTAGCTTTCTCGACTGTAAGAAGCTTCACAGAAAATCATTATACAATGACTTTTTTGTTTTATTTTTGACAAAAGACGAAGTGAGGAAAAATTAAATATATATATATATATATATATATATATATATATATATATATAAGTATTTAAAACTAAGTAGTTGGAAAAGGATAGAGAGATGTCATATATACGTATTCATTTTTTTGAGTCGAATTTTAAATTATTTTCTGGACTAAAAACGCTGACATCGTTTTTTTTTTAATTTCATAACATACACCTTAGTACTGGTTCGTTGAAAACAATTATTAGTAGAGAACTAACAGTCAAAAAGATCGGAAGTAAATTTTAGTAATACTATAAAATATTTCATAAAATCATGAGTGACATTAGAAACAAGCTCGCACAATTCTTAGTTGATTTTGAGAGATGTGTAATATACGAACACATGGAAATGGTGAAAATGTTCCTCGATATGTTGAATGAAAATGATGATTTTGGTATAATGGAAGATGAGGACAAGGACGATGGTCACTTTAAGTCTTGTCCATGGAGCCATCCAGATTGTGAGGAGGGGCCAGATACCTGCCGGTGCTCCGTATTTTACTTAAGAAAAATGATGATAAATCATTTAATTAATTCATATTATGCAATATTTCGATGAAACTAAATAATAAATCACCAAACAAAATAAAACAAATTCTGAATGTTTTTTCATTTTAAATATATTTGTACAATTTTTTTGTTTATTTCTCTTAACAATACAACAATTTTTTTTACTTATTAATAGATTTAACTACTTAAATAAACATAAAAATTATTACTTAAAAATAGGGATACAGTTATAGCACTGCTTCTTCCTCTTCTAGTCTTGAAATTTCCCACAGTAGCATGTCAAGTTCATAATCAGGATTAGTTTCCTCGATTCGAAAATGATACCATGCATATGTACTCATCTTATCACTTCTTATTTTTCTTTTATCGTCTGCATAATTTAATACTACTTTATTTATTTCATTTGTATAAATTTGATGAATTTTTGATTTAAATGTTAGCATATCATCATACACAGTCGACTTATTGAATAAGCAATTTCTATATGAAGCTATACTATAATTATTAAGAATGCACTTCTTTACTCCTTTCGATTTTTTAATATCACTTTGATGTTGCACACTAAAAGAGTACATTTTTGACCGCAATCCTACAAATTCCTTCATTACCTTTCCACAATTTTCATCCTTCATCATACCCAATACCTTTTTGTTTACCAGAGGAAATCCATATACATTGTCTTTTGGGTAATCTGATGTATCAAACTTATGGTCGAGGTCAGTTTTTATGTCAGCATAAAAGTCTTCTGTTTTTACTGTGTAAATGAAAGAGTCAGTGTCCATATAATTCAGTGATAAGTTTGACTTGAATTTGGGTTGCATGTACCCATAATGGAAATCATACATTTTCCATTTGGAAAGCTCTAATACACAAAATCCTAAATATATAGGCTTATTGTAATAGGTTTTCACTCTATTCATTTGAATCGCTACCATATTCTCAGAAAATATTGACAAACTATGAAAATTAGGTTTAGATATCCAATCTTGAGCTCCTAAATGATTACAGTTTGTCCTTTTCCAGTTCGTAACTATTCGTACATCTTTTCTCTTTTCCACATTCTCCATAGTTTTACCGTATACTGCATTATTTAACAATTTGAAAAAATTTTTTTCAAAAGTATTTTTTGCAGTAGCCCTATGTTTGGTATTCAAGTCTATATAACTTTTCAACCAGGTTGATTGCTTATAGGTGAGAATTCGATGCACTTTCTTTAGAACTAGACCATACTGTAAACATTGTTTAAGAACTCTATAATGTATGACATATGTTTGTTTTGTTGAAAAATCTGCAACTAATTTAATGTGCTTTGTTTGCAAAATTTTCTTATTTTCTGGACAGAAAGGTAGGTCATTGTGAGAGTCATGCAAATGAGAAGGACAGTCTAAAGTAACTTCATAGACATATCCATCACTTGAATTATCATCTATGGTTTTAGGATCCAGATTTAGCTCTTCAGCTGACAGCCATCTGAATCTACCATAAGGTAAATACTCAGACATAGCCCAACCGTAGAGGTTATTTGCGTCTAAGTACACAATAAATTCTGAGGGCTTTTCTCTATCGAAATCAGGTAGATATTTGTTGTTAGCCTTTGAATATCGGTTACTGCATTGTACAAGTCCACCACGTATTCCTTTCTTGAAGAAATTGTACATATCTATGTCCGTCAAGAGCTCTAGTTCTATATTTGTGTACTTTAGCATAGCATCCCACGATATTCCTGGTGCAGTGTAATATTGACATGGATCTAAGTGGTAGATGTTCTTGCAAACCTTTCTAAAACTTTAAAATATATCTGCAAGTAAGAGAACATCCGTTTTTAAATATACTTCCATGTAATCTTGCAAGGTTTTGCAGCCGAAAGCATTCCAAACTTCTTTTGCATGCTCATAGTCTTCAATTGAGCACTCCTTATTATTGAGATGGTTGAAGAAATTTTCCCTTGCTGGAAGTTCACCAACATTCAATTATTCAAAAGAATTAAGAAAATCATAGGGAAAGACGCCTTTTCTTCTCACTAGATCAAACTCTTTTTTTGTTTTAAATTGTCTTTTAATGATGTGAAAGTCTTGTTCTGAAAGATTATTAGCTAAAGATTCTAAGCTTTCAGGCATAAAGCGAATTGTGTCTAAAAATCTAAGTTCAAGGTTGTAGTTGTCGGTCATTTTTTAAAATCTAGATAGTGATATTTATAATTCTTTGTTGAGCGGAAGGACTTTTATATTGTCAGATTTTTTACCCAACTCTTTAACAAAAAGATGCGCGTCATAAGATGAATAATTGTGGAAATAGATTGGTATAAATTTTGGAATTTGAAATTTTAAATTGCATCTATTATGAGCTGCTCCTCTAAATTTACCACTTATGTGGCAGTGATCTCGCACTCTATCATTGCCTAGATATTTATGACAAATATGACAATCTATCGCATTTCGAAAATTAAAATTTTCGAAAGGAGTTAAAGCATCCATTTCCCTTTTATTTACTAGATATTCATTATAAATATCTTCACAATCTTCAATCAAATTTTCTACAAACTTTTCTGCTGCATCCCTCCCCGTATATAATTTAAACTTATCTAAACTATCATTATGCTTACATTTAATATAATAACTAAAAGCACAAGGAATGTGCTTTTTGCGATACCTACTTTTGTCACTTACTCTAATATTAACCTCCTCCAGTATGCATTCAAAGTCTGCATACACAACAAATGGTACATCCATTTGTCGTTGGTGGTCTTTAAACTGCAACACGGCATTTTCCTCAGACGGCAGCTCCGCAACAATTTGCTCACATTCTTCTTTATGTCGCTCTAACGTCCTCTCATTGTGGGTGTATTGGAGGCAGCTGTTACAGAAGACAAGTTTTTTGCAGTGCTTGGTAGTCTGAGATTTTAAAAGTCTGTGGAAAGAAAAAAGTTATAAGAATATATATTAATATATTTACGTAAATAAATGTATGTTTTATTACTTACTTTGATATATTTGTTATAAGAATATAATGCTGATATCCTTCAGCATTTTCTAATAATAACAAATTAATATGTTTAGCTTTTTCATTCTTGGTGTTATAGAATGGTCCAACAATCTCATTGCTTTCATCATTGTATCCGAACACATTGACGCTAATATTTGGATTGCTTTCTTCAAATATCCTGATACTCTTTAACGCCAACGGAAACTTTAAATTTTTGAAATCAATCTCAATTCCGTTTTGCAAACATATGATATCAGCGCTGATGTCTGCAATGTTGTATGAGCAGCAACGTTGTGGTCTTTTAATATCAGATGTATCCAGTGCAGATATTATTGCCCATTTGAAACAATAAATGTCATTATTTTCAACATTTATACATGCCTTTTTACTTTTTAAGTTCTCCGGCGTACTTATCCAGTTCGATCCTCTCACCAAAGATGACTTATTTATAGCGATTTCGAGGCGAACAATTCTAATTAAAGTCCATCCTGAATCCCGTTCTTGAAATTCAGACATTTTGTTGTGGATTTCTTGAAATTGCTTTGCCATAATTTCCTCAACATCATCTCCAATGCACAGAAGATCCATCTTTGCCCGGTGAGAAATAGTACACAATTCCATATCATCGCTTATAATTTTAATATACTCACCAATAAGAGTAATATTAAATTTAATAATGTTGTGTACGGCAAGACTATTTTCAAGTCTTTCTTTGATGATATGTTTATTATCCATAGTAACATCTTCAAATAAAATACAATCTTTATTTACTGGAACTCCAAATGTTGTAATATTATTTTTAAAAGCACTATTTATTATATAATATTTGCATTCATTTGGAGCTTGAGACAGTAGATCATCCGCAGAATTTGAGATATCCATTTCTACTTCATTATTTTGTGTATTTGCCTGATCATGTGGAATAACTTGACTTATATCCATGTCTTGAGAAGGATTATCTACGGGCAAATAGCTTGGGTAATAATTAGGCATATTATTTTGCTGCAACTGTATAGGTACGCTATATTCAATGGGATATGGAATCTCCATAGGTGCTGTGAATTGGTTGGTTGACACTGGATACGGATATAAAGGATACGCTGGTACCTGCACTGGATACTGATACTGCACTGGATACTGATACTGCACTGGGTACTGATACTGCGCCGGATGCTGATACTGCAAATTGTTTTGGACCATTGAGTTGTATGCATATGTTGAGGGTTGTATGGACTGTGCGATTTGTTGATATGTTGCTATGGGGTTGTACGCAGATGTTGGGGGTTGTATCGACTGTTGCACTTGTTGTGGTTGAACATGACCTTTGCAATGTTCTAAATAAGATTTTTGGTATTTATATACCTTATTACAGATATTGCACTTGAAAATTGATGAACTCATTTTTTTTTTTTAATATTTTGATTTACACTTAAAAAAATTATTTTGTTTATAGTGTACTTTTTTATTAAAAAATATATTGATTGCTTGAATAATAAGTAATATTACAAGGATTTATATATATATATATATATATATATATATATATATATATATATATATATTTAAATTCTGTCTTTGCTTAAATTATATGACACACTCTTATTTTTTGATATACAAATAATATGTTTTTTGAGAATATGTATTTATTTTCTGTCTTAGATTTATTAATAACACACAAGGAGTTTTTTAATAGTCACGACTTGTTACTTTTAGATACAAAAATGTACTGAATTTTATCCTAAAAAATTTAGATTAATACAAATTCGTGAAAATTTTGTTTTGGTATAGTACGCTTCATTCCAACAAAGTAGCTTTGCGTTACTTTGCAAAAGTAGCGTATCTGCTGATAGAAACGGTTAAGATTAAAAAATTAGAAAAGAAACTGCTACGTGGACAAAACATTGTGGTATCTGATATACATAGAATGCCGAGGCATGCTTATGCATGCAAATACGTTAGAAAATATTTAGGAGAATGAAACTGCTACGTAGACAATATTTATATAAACAAGCATTATGATATGTGATATACACAGAATACGGCGGCATGCTTATGCATGTAGAGACGTTCCAAAATTTTGTAGCAAAAGAAACTGCTACGTGGGCAAAACATTGTGGTATCTAATTATACACAGAATGCCGAGGCATGCTTATGCATGCCTCTACAATACAAAATGTTTAAGGGAATGAAAGTGCTACGTAGACAATATTTATGTAAACAAAAATTTTGATAAGTGATATCTACAGAGTACAGAGACATGCTTGTGCATGCAGATACATTACAAAGTTTTGAACGGAATTTGATATATACAGAGTACAGGGACATGCTTATGCATGCCTCTACGATACAAAATGTTTACGGGAATGAAACTGCTACGTGGACAAAATTTATGTAAACAAACATTATGATATGTGATATACACAGGATACGGAGGCATGCTTATGCATGCAGATACGTTACAAAGTTTTGAACGGAATTTGATATATACAGAGTACAGGGACATGCTTATGCATGCCTCTACGATACAAAATGTTTACGGGAATGAAACTGCTAAGTGGACAATATTTACATAAACAAGTATTATGATATGTGATATACACAGAATACGGAGGCATGCTTATGCATGCAGATACGTCACAAAATTTTGTAGCAAAAGAAACTGCTACGTGGACAAAACATTGTGGTATCTGATAAACTACAAAATTTTTGTAGCTTCACAAGTTTTCAAAGCAAAATTATCAAATTTTGAAGTTGAGCTTTTATTTGTACAATGAAGCCCTTCTGGTACACACCATTATATCGGAGACTTCAGCGTCACCATTTGAAGGAGTATTTAAGAAAAGACAGACAGGAAGAGTTCGAGAAACATCTTGAAGGAGATGAGGAACTTTTGTTAGCGGTGTCTTCGCAGCCAACATCTGCACCTGAAACATCAAATCCTTCGAATGCAGAATACGATGAGATGCTAACAGGCGATGAGGATCACTTTTTAGCGGTGTCTTCGCAGCCAACCACAACAGACCATCGAAGAGAGGTAGCAATCAAACCTCAAATAGAAATATTGAGTGTTGAAATACTACCAAAAATAGATATACCTCTTTTTATTGCAATGTATGGAGACGATCAATTGTTGTTAGAGGCAGCGGATGTAGTAGAGGCAAATTTAAATTGAGGTATAAATAAAAAATATATACCTAATTTGATAAATGTTACATTTTAATAAAAATTAAAACAATGCATATGTTTAAACAATGGTTCATTCATTCATTCAAATGGTCAAGGGAATATTTGGGCACAAAGAATAAACGCTTATTATTTGTTTGTATGTATATGCGTAAATGAAATAAATTTGTAGATATTTATGTACGCATGAATATGTACACCTTATCACATTTTATACTGACCAGGAAAGCGGACTGTCATACAGACTCACCAATCGTCACACACACAGACTGTCTGACAGCCAGACATTCCAACCGCCACTCAGAACACAAAAAACACACACACTTAAACATAGCATAAATATTCATATTCTACAAAATACAGAAATCGCACCACCATCCAGATCCCCAAATAAAATCCATCGATGATCGTCATGTATAAAATAAACAAAACATCAGTTTCAATATTTATGCAATAGTAATTTTTTTTTTTCACAACGTCTTCAAGATCAGAATAATCAAATTATTCCTCCAGACTCAAGCACTGCAAGCAAAAAAGTAAAAAAAAAATAACACTGAATTGCTGGACGACAAATCTTAAGTAAACACACCAAATTTTAATAAGCAAAAAAATAAAAGAAAAAATCTCACTCCAGCAAGAAGGAACGAACCACAAACATTAAGGGCATCCATATATAACTACTACACTTTTTAAATAGTGTGATTCCTAAAAATGCTTCTAAATTTTTTTATTCACCAGGCGTACACAGTGTAAATGGACAGACAGAAATTCCCACGCTCACATACCGACGGACATGTATTCTCAAGGTCACATATGGACAGACACAAATTCCCACGCTCACATACCGACGGACATGTATTCTCAAGGTCACATATGGACAGACACAAATTCCCACGCTCACATACCGACGGACATGTATTCTCAAGGTCACATATGGACAGACACAAATTCCCACGCCTACCCCAACATTTTATTTAAAAAAAAACAACAATGTGAACGCCCCTACTAAACCGTGGGAAAAAATACACACACGAACACACACAAAATGAAATTTGAGAATTTTGGGAAATTTGAGAATTTTGGCAATTAAAATTGAAAAATTTCAAATTTAATTGCTGAAATTTAATATTTTTAATGGTCGTAGCACATACAGTTCCCTACTACTCAGAAGGTTAAAATTTTAACTCATTAGAACAGGAAACTACCTTTTTATAATATGATTTATTGCCAATAAAGTAATTTGAATTTAAATACTATGGATATTTTATTTTACGAAGTTGAAAGTAGTCCTCAAAAATTGCATCAGATATTGCACTTCTATGCAGGTATTAACACTTATACACAAATATAATATACATATTCTTTACCCTACATTAATACAAACAATTGTTAAGCTCATTTTCTTATTCACATACGTATTTTGTTTAAAGAATAATGCGTTTGAGGTAGTAAAGCAAAAATGAGCACAGTTGGACGAGAGAGACTCTAAGTAAATGGTTTTGGTTATGGACGAAAGGATCATAAGAAAAGAGTTAAGGTATACCAGAGTTTAGATTTAATAGATGGATACGAAACAACAGGTTTTTTAAGAACTAAAGTTTTTATAATTTATATAATTATATAATGTGTTTTTATGGTAAAAGCATTGTTTTCTAATTTGAGTATAATTTGAAAAAATTCGTGTGAAATTCGCAACTCAAGTTTTTAGCAGAACTGTTACAGCTGCTATTAAAACAATATGCTAAAGTGGCCCTTTTAACAGCTCAGTTTGCGGAAAATATTTATAAGATTTTCGATTGTCTTAATAGTGGTTCCCTTTATGGCGATCTCTGCAGTTTAACTTAAAAGAGAACCTCACAAATTTATACAAAACTTTATGGAATATCTGGATGTCGTGGAATTCTTTGACCAGAAAAACCCTGTTTTCCTTTAAAATTGTATGAAGCTCAATCTTAGTTCCGTCCATTTACTGGTTACTGATATTTTAAAAGAAGGGGGTGATTTATATATATTATTTCATAACAAAATTTCTTAATCAGGACAAGTTAGAATATATATCTTCTGTACTGTGGCAAAAGGGAGGACACAATAACGACCCTTCCGTAGCCAAGTTAAATATTATTTTGGCAAAAGTTTTGGTTGCTAAGATTATTCAATAAAGTTTTTCAGTAACTGTGAACAAGATGAGATTGACCAAATTGATACTTATCACATATGTATGTTTACCAAAGAGTAATGATTATGTTATATATTCTTCAAGTGAACATCTTGAAAAAGCCTCTAATGAAAGGGTTGATGTTGATTTTGACGATATATGTTACATATGTGCAGATTACTTTATAGGAGATATTTTGGTATAAAATCATTTATTATTGACTTGTGCAAACGCTCAAGCCCAGAATGGTTCAGTGATGATTGTTCCAACCATAAACAGTAATTATTTTACTTTTTGTTATTGGTCCTCCTTCGAAAGCACTGCTCTTGGGCTATAAAAAAGGTAGTTCTAAGCAAAGAAAAGTGCAGATTTTATCAAATAAGTAAAAATACAATATCAAATCAATTAAAAATTAATAAAAAAGATATATAATAAAAAGAGATATATATATATATATATATATATATATATATATATAAATTGATAAAATCAACAAAATATTACTAATATTTAATAAAAAATTTTCATTATATGAAAAAAAAATTTTTTTATTTTTTTAAAGCTAAGCCGTCGTATCTGATTCAGTGTTAATAGAACAACTTATTACATTCTTTTACCCAACGTTTCGTCAATTTTTTGTCGACTTTTTCAGGGGTTCTTTTGTAACGTTATAGTTATTAATACATTAGATACATATTGATAATAATACTAGTACAATTTATATTAAATTAAAATCACTGGTTTGTTTTAAGCACAATAAAATTTTAAAAAGTTGGTATTGCAGTTTGTCTTATTTTATAGCTATAAAATCCAAAAAATTAAAACAACAATAAAAAAAGATTTAAATTGTTTCTATCGAAACCTCCGAATCTCTAGACTTTACCAAAATTAAGGTATCCTTTATTATATTATATTTTACAGAAAACCTAAATGGTTAAGCCTTAATGCACAATAAAATAGTAGAATATATATACATATATATATATATATATATATATATATATATATATATATAAATATATATTGCATTTCACCATTTTATATGAATAACAAAAATTAATTAAAAACTTATTTCTAGTACAAAATCAATTCTTCAATTGTAACAAAGCGGATGTCTTCAAAATTTTTAGTTAATTAACTTATATACCAATTCAATTCATATGTAAGACAAACTGAGTTTATTTAAAATAAATCAGGTTAATTCCTTAACGATTCACAGATTCACAAAAAAAAATTATTCGATATCATCTCCGCCGTCTACACAGAATTTTGGAGCTAATTTTGTAATTTATTTACTAATGCCAAACGAATGACCTGCACCAATAAAATAAAATATGTTGATACTTAATTTTTCAATGGGTTAATATATATATATATATATATATATATATATATATATATATATATGTATATATATATATATATATATATATATATATATATACATATATATATATATATATATATATATATATATGTATATATAAATTAAAAAGTATTAAAAAAATACCTATATTATATGTATATCATCATCGCATCGGTGCATTTTCGTTTATCCAACAGCAACACAAGTATTATTTACCCTACATTAATTTGTGCAGTACTATTTTTCGTTTCGGACAAAGGATCTATTCTATGCACCATAAAAGTACATTAACAATAACAAAATTCTGCAAAAAATAATAACAGATTCCGCTTCACAAGTTTCATTGTTGAATGCTCTAGGCAAACTAACCAATTTTTTGTGTTATTCGAACAATTAAATACACAAGACAAGATAAAATATGTTTGACAACATATGTTTGATGAATATGTTCCATGCGGGTCGTAATATTAGGACCCGCATATAAATATTTTCATGGTTGTCATGTACTCACTTATATACATAATATTTGGTGAAACACAACCAGTTATAAACAGAATAGTTTATTGACGACTTGTTTTTTCATTCTAATATATTTTTTACTCTTTTTTTGTGTTTGATTTGTTTGGTGTCTATTTTGTTTCGAAACACATTTCACATGCCTAAAATAAACAAGTTATGATTTGATTTAAAAAACAAATGAATGGTTTGAAAGCCCGTTCGAGACATTTGAAGCTACACTATGCTAGCTAACTAATTAACAAACAATATAAATACGTTATCCATTCCTGATAGTCATAAATATGACAAGTGTGAACAACCCGTCATAACTTGGTCTGCTAAATAAAGTTGTATATATAAACTCTAACAGCTGCTGCCTTGTTATGAGCTGAATAAATTTTTTTTGCGGCGCCATATGGAAAAAAGTTCAGTGGCTGCCAGCTATGTAATTTAAACGAGAAAATTTTTTCAATTGTATATATTTAGTTTTTGCGTTTTAGTGCTCCTTTAATATATTTTATGTTATAAAAATGTGATTTAATATATAGATATGATTAATTTTTTATCCGCTTTTTAGTCGTGAAACATATATAAGCAACGGCGGCAAACATATACTACCGCCGTCTCTCTTAAAGATTTTCAGAGTTCGACTTAGATCTCCAGAGCTATTTTATTACAACACAACAACATACCTGCAAGAGTGGTATTATTTTTTTACTTTTTTATATGCAGCACAACAACTTTTTTAAACCAGTCTTAAATTTTGTGACAATATGACTAAATAGCACGAAGTGTGAATCCCCCAAATGTGTTGTTTACAGTATACATGTTTCAACAAGAGAATGGGTTCGCTAGCAGAATTTATTTTCCTATCGCGCGCCATAGGCAAATAAGAGCTTGCGTATCAACAGTACAACATATACCTACTGCTTACATTCATTAATGATATAATTAAAAGTAAAGAATTTAGAAGTTCTTACTGAATTTTATTTCTCAATTTAGTTTTAACGCAATTCATTAAAGAAAAAATTATTTCCACTCTAGCGTTACTTGTGATTCTGACTACATAATAAGAACGGCCGTCGACAACTCCTTAAAGTGGTAAGTGCCAGCAGCATCGTGATAATCATATACTTATGATATAGACACACATGTAATACATTGAATTCGCCTTTGTATACATACCATAATAACTAAACTCAATCACTTAAATAAAAGTTGCCAGACAGATTTTTTTAGACTCTAAGGAAATAAAGCGAAAAAAATCAAAAATTTAAGGAAATATGAAAAAACATAGCCAATAATGTCACCGTGAACTTCAAATATCGCCAAGTATATCGACAATCGCAATATCAAAATATTCATAGCCACAAACAATTTTTCATCGTTACGTTTGGCGAGAAATCGTCATATCTGACAACGCTGCTTCATGTAGTACAATGAATATTTGCAAATCATTTAAAGAGATGAGTATTTATGAAAATGTGTTTACCCTTTCATTGAAGGTTTTTTTCGTAATTAAGTAAAGCTCAATTTGAAACGGCCCTTGCCAGTTTGTATTCTTAACAGGTATATACATATGTCTATGTATATATATATATATACCCTGCAAGCATTTTATGAAAAAATTTATCATATTCGAGTCATTTATGACTCCTCTGCGCGATTAAAATAAGCATATATGAGCTCATTTTCTGATCGTAAATGATTGTTTTTTCGGGAGAAAATGGTACCCTACCCGCGACTCTTCTTGAGGAGTCTTTTGTGACGCGCTTTTCTAATTAATTACGATTCTTTTATGACTCATATTTTCAATCATTTGCGAGTCTTTTTCGAGTCATATTTTGCTCATATTTCTAATTATTTTCGACACTTTTTCGAATCATTTATTAGTCGTATTTTTATCATCTAAGAGTCTTTTTCGACTCATTTTTCAGTCCTATTTCGAATCGTTTGCGAATCATCTATGAGTCGTTTTTTAGTCATATAGCTGATCGTTTTTATCTGACTAGTAATCGATTACAATAATAAATATTTTTCGACCTGAATTATTGATTACCTTAGTTTATTAAAATATTATAAGTTAAATTTTTATTAAATTATGTAATAAATTAAACTACTACTAAAATATGGAATAAATTAAATTATATATGTACATTAAATTATTAAATTATATAACTAATAATAATATATTATTTTATAAATTAAATTATATATGTATGTAAATTAAATTATATAACAAGTAATAAAATGTTGTTAAGTAAAAAAAAAATACAGTAAAAAAATGTAATTGGATTTATAAACAAAATAATAGTAATAGTGGTATTCATAATTAAGAATCTCAATTATAATTATATAAATAATCAATTTAAAAAAAATTATGATAATTCATGTTTTTCACAAAGTTATAAAAATTTAATTCGGATATTTTCTTTTAGTTATCCGGTCCTTCGCATGTACAAAATGCTTTTGTACCACAGCGTTCATGACTTTCTCAGTATATTTGAATTTGTGAAGGGAAATAGCTAAGACAAAAAATAACAAGTTTAATTTTTGTTTAATTCTAGACAATTGCACTTGCAAGGGAAGTATGCCGATGCATATTAAATGGACACGTATTTTTCTCAGCTGCTCAATTTCAGTTTTAAGGGTTAAAAAGTGGACTCGAAAATGAACCAAGATTTTTGTTATTTCAAGTTTTGACCCCACTTTTTAACCCTTTAAAGTGAGATTGCGCAGCAAAAAATTCGTATCCAGTTATTTTTTTTTCTCGGGATACTTCTCTTATTGGACGTGTATCTACCTTTTATAATTGTTATTAGGTATATTTTTTCCGCACTTGGCTTAGTGCTAGTCCCCTTCCAGCTGAATAACGAGGCCAACTCATCAGAAAATACTTTTCGGACAGCGGCTCTTATAAATTGTGCTGGTCCTTCACCTCCTGTTTTTGTAATGAACTGTTTCTGAAAAGTTATTTCCCCGATTAAAAATAATTTTTATGAAATTATTTATAATCTTATACAATTATATATTGTTAAATGTAAATGTGGCCTTATATGCTTATTTATACATACGTCAATATTTAATACTTACAAATTGTCTAAGCTTGTCTTCATCTTTTTGCACTTCGTCGTAAAATTTTACTATATCATCCATAGCGACCATAAGAAATTTTCGCATATCACTTTCTTCATCAAATAGTACATTGTCATCGTGGTGTTTTCTGTTCTCAAGCTTAACTGCGATGACCTCTTCAGTCAACTTGAGTAGTGATCTCTTATTTCCGTCCTTCAATTCTTTAATATCTTTTCTCAGATCTAAAACTTCAGACTTCAAAGATTTAACTTCTTCAAACATTTGAAGTAAAAGATTCTGAAGGTTGTCGGTGTGAGGAACATAAACATTTTGCACTAAAAAAATTTATTTTGTTTAAATGATAAACAATTGACTTGATTTTTTACTTACAAGTTGTTAAATTACTAGTTGGGGTGTACTGAAACTCTCCAGAGTTAAATACATTATTCTGCGACATTTTGAAGTAGGGGTCTGGAAAAGTAGCTGTTGTCTACCGAGTCACGTAGACATAAGACTTTTTTATTTATTTGATTTAGAGAAAACTCAATTTTTGTACCAAAACTAATGTCAGCCAATACATATTAAAATAAGTTGAGTCGATTGGTTCCAAAAAAGCTGCCGTCAAATTTTTTATTTCTGTTCCGCTAAAAACAGGAACATTCTGACTTATATTTATTTCAGTTATTTTAACAATTTTATTCCCAACCAAACAATAGTTGTTGGGATATCGCAAAGAAAATAAGAAACCGTTAGTTTTTATATTTAAAATTTTGCAATCTTTAGTTTTCCTAAGTATTTTAGGTTGTTTATGAGTATCCTCCTTTTTAATGTAATAACTGCTCTCAACACACCTTTTATAAATTTGTATGGCTACAGCTCCAGCCTTTCGTACTTTGCGTTTTACTTTTTGTAGATGGTTCTCAAATTTGAAGGCACTTATTTCGTCTAAAGATCCATGAAGTTTAGCATCTTCATGAATATGCAACAAATTGTGAAAATTATATGTAAGGAAGCACAAATCATATAATATTGGAATCTCGCTCACAAATGATTTTAATAATTCTTCAGCACAAGAGTTGTTAATCTTGGAATCATTTCTATCTAAAAGAATTGTAAAAGCCAAAGATAATTTTAAAAAGTGAGAGTATCTTTTTGCGCTTAAAACTTTTTTCAATATAAAAGGGCCTGTGTAAAGTAAAAACTGCCTCAGCTCTGTTGCCTTCCATCTATCAAGTTCTTTTAAGGTACGGGGCTTTCTCTGAAACTCCATCGTTACGTTTCTCCTATTAAAATGCAACTCTCTTGAAATTGATTCAATGTGCCATGAAACTAAAGAAAATGTTTCTCCTTTGTTTTTAACCCAGGAATTTAACAAAGTGCGCATTACGCCCAAGCAGACAACATGCATATAATCCAAAGAGCACTGTGATACAATATCTATATTAAGCTTTTCTAATGGTGAAATAGACTGCTTTAAGTGATGGTCAGGCTGAAAGCAGTTTCTGAAGGAATCATTGCTTCTAAGCGTAAGCTCGTTTACTTTCGGGAAAATAAGACGATGTTTAACCATCTGTCCTTTTTGCGTACACCGTCCGCAAGGAAAGTAGCCACTATGTCCTTTAGTTCCTAATACAAAGGACTTTGCAGGTGCATCCATAACGAAACAACGTACAATAACATAAAAAAATGTATCTGCAAAAACTAGTCCCTCTTGTACAAGAATATTTAGTTCAGCAATAAATTCTTCTAAAAAATCATTTGCGCAATTTGGGTTTGAAGTTCCTTTAAATACGCCAATAAGGAATACATAACTTGTTTCTACAACACTCGCAAGTATAGGCCAAACTTGTTTACAGCTACTTTTGAATAGCGGTAAGCCATCAATGCCGAAATCTAATGTTATATTGGGTAATTTATAGTCATTGCTTACCAAAAAATCTGTTAAACCGTTTTTTAATCCATAGTGAATATATGTGCCTTCATCCACTTTTCGTTGAATAACAGAACTAGGCGTTTTTGAAAGGGTACGAGCATCTTTTGGGACTTTAATGTTACATTTCAATAACACCAATAAAAGTGCATTGATTGCAGCAAAGCTTATTTGAAATTGGATAGCCCATTTAGCCAGTTCATCGCACAAATTAAATTCGTCGTTCTCACTTTCACTATCAGAGTCATAAAAAGAACTCTCTTCACTTTCACAATAATTTAAACTGTCATCATTAAAATAGCTCGAAGTGTTTATTTCATTGTTCTGAGAGTTAGTTTTTTGCTGTTTAGGCGATATTAATTTTTCGGCTTCCTTTTTTGCTAATCTTTTAATTTGTTTGGCTGACATTATATATATGTATATTTTTTTATTTTTATTTGAAAATCACTTTGACAAAGTTGTATTTAATGTATATACCTACTTTAAGGAATTTTAATTTATATATATATATATATATATATATATATATATATTTATATATATTTAATTTATTATAATATAAACTTTTAGGATTATAACTTAATATTTAACTTTTATTCCCCGAGATCACTGATATTAATATAATATAATAAATTTTACAATATTAGAATTTTTTACGCATGCTTCAAAGCTAACTCGATGAGCAAAATATTATTCATAAATAACTTAAAAACAGTCATATTTCAAACAGCTTTATGATCCATTTTCGATTGCTGTATGTTTTGTTATTGTATTTCCAATAAATTACTTTTTACGCATAAGAACGAATCATTTTCGAGTCTTTTTCCAAGCGCGCAAGTGATTAATCAGTTTTTAATCGTCAAAAGTACTCGAGGAAGACTCAGTTTGGTGATTTTTTATAAAACAATCTTCCAAATGTTAGTAGGGATGTACATTCATCATGCATATACATATATATATATATATATATATATATATATATATATACACATATTATATAAATATATATATATATATATATATATATATATATATATATGTATATCTATATATATATATATATATATATATATATATATATATATAGCCTTGATTCCAAGATTAACAACTCTTGTGCTGAAGAATTATTAAAATCATTTGTGAGCGAGATTCCAATATTATATGATTTGTGCTTCCTTACATATAATTTTCACAATTTGTTGCATATTCATGAAGATGCTAAACTTCATGGATCTTTAGACGAAATAAGTGCCTTCAAATTTGAGAACCATCTACAAAAAGTAAAACGCAAAGTACGAAAGGCTGGAGCTGTAGCCATACAAATTTATAAAAGGTGTGTTGAGAGCAGTTATTACATTAAAAAGGAGGATACTCATAAACAACCTAAAATACTTAGGAAAACTAAAGATTGCAAAATTTTAAATATAAAAACTAACGGTTTCTTATTTTCTTTGCGATATCCCAACAACTATTGTTTGGTTGGGAATAAAATTGTTAAAATAACTGAAATAAATATAAGTCAGAATGTTCCTGTTTTTAGCGGAACAGAAATAAAAAATTTGACGGCAGCTTTTTTGGAACCAATCGACTCAACTTATTTTAATATGTATTGGCTGACATTAGTTTTGGTACAAAAATTGAGTTTTCTCTAAATCAAATAAATAAAAAAGTCTTATGTCTACGTGACTCGGTAGACAACAGCTACTTTTCCAGACCCCTACTTCAAAATGTCGCAGAATAATGTATTTAACTCTGGAGAGTTTCAGTACACCCCAACTAGTAATTTAACAACTTGTAAGTAAAAAATCAAGTCAATTGTTTATCATTTAAACAAAATAAATTTTTTTAGTGCAAAATGTTTATGTTCCTCACACCGACAACCTTCAGAATCTTTTACTTCAAATGTTTGAAGAAGTTAAATCTTTGAAGTCTGAAGTTTTAGATCTGAGAAAAGATATTAAAGAATTGAAGGACGGAAATAAGAGATCACTACTCAAGTTGACTGAAGAGGTCATCGCAGTTAAGCTTGAGAACAGAAAACACCACGATGACAATGTACTATTTGATGAAGAAAGTGATATGCGAAAATTTCTTATGGTCGCTATGGATGATATAGTAAAATTTTACGACGAAGTGCAAAAAGATGAAGACAAGCTTAGACAATTTGTAAGTATTAAATATTGACGTATGTATAAATAAGCATATAAGGCCACATTTACATTTAACAATATATAATTGTATAAGATTATAAATAATTTCATAAAAATTATTTTTAATCGGGGAAATAACTTTTCAGAAACAGTTCATTACAAAAACAGGAGGTGAAGGACCAGCACAATTTATAAGAGCCGCTGTCCGAAAAGTATTTTCTGATGAGTTGGCCTCGTTATTCAGCTGGAAGGGGACTAGCACTAAGCCAAGTGCGGAAAAAATATACCTAATAACAATTATAAAAGGTAGATACACGTCCAATAAGAGAAGTATCCCGAGAATAAAAAATAACTGGATAGGAATTTTTTGCTGCGCAATCTCACTTTAAAGGGTTAAAAAGTGGGGTCAAAACTTGAAATAACAAAAATCTTGGTTCATTTTCGAGTCCACTTTTTAACCCTTAAAACTGAAATTGAGCAGCTGAGAAAAATAGGTGTCCATTTAATATGCATCGGCATACTTCCCTTGCAAGTGCAATTGTCTAGAATTAAACAAAAATTAAACTTGTTATTTTTTGTCTTAGCTATTTCCCTTCACAAATTCAAATATACTGAGAAAGTCATGAACGCTGTGGTACAAAAGCATTTTGTACATGCGAAGGACCGGATAACTAAAAGAAAATATCCGAATTAAATTTTTATAACTTTGTGAAAAACATGAATTATTATAATTTTTTTAAATTGATTATTTATATAATTATAATTGAGATTCTTAATTATGAATACCACTATTACTATTATTTTGTTTATAAATTCAATTAAATTTTTTTACTGTATTTTTTTTTTTTACTTAACAACATTTTATTACTTGTTATATAATTTAATTTACATACATACATATATAATTTAATTTATAAAATAATATATTATTATTAGTTATATAATTTAATAATTTAATGTACATATATAATTTAATTTATTTCATATTTTAGTAATAGTTTAATATATTATATAATTTAATAAAAATTTAACTTATAAAATTTTAATAAACTAAGGTAATCAATAATTCAAGTCGAAAAATATTTATTATTGTAATCGATTACTAGTCAGATAAAAACGATCAGCTATATGACTAAAAAACGACTCATAAATGATTCGCAAAAGATTCGAAATAGGACTGAAAAATGAGTCGAAAAAGACTCTTAGATGATAAAAATACGACTAATAAATGATTCGAAAAAGTGTCGAAAATAATTAGAAATATGAGCACAATATGACTGGAAAAAGACTCGCAAATGATTGAAAATATGAGTCATAAAAGAGTCGTAATTAATTAGAAAAGCGCGTCACAAAAGACTCCTCAAGAAGAGTCGCGGGTAGGGTACCATTTTCTCCCGAAAAAACAATCATTTACGATCAGAAAATGAGCTCATATATGCTTATTTTAATCGCGCAGAGGAGTCATAAATGACTCGAATATGATCAATTTTTTCATAAAATGCTTGCAGGGATGCTTATGACAAATATATGTACATGTATATGAATATGTATGTACATATATATAGATATGTGAAGTTAATGTACATACAAATAATGTTTAATAATTTGTTATAATATGTCTTTAAAAAATTTTTTTAAATTTATATAAATTTGTTTATAAACTTCTTGAATTTGGTTTTAAGATATGTATGTAAGTATATATAAGTAGGATTGAAAATTCATTTTAGAGATGTTTCTTTTTTAAGTATACATATATGCATGTATACATGGTACAATAATCAGGTAACACTAGTAGTTGAGCTGCTTCATATTTTTATATCCTTCACAAAAATGTGAAAGGGTATATTTAGGTTTGTCATTCCGTGTGTAATTTCTTCGATATCAATATGCGACCCCATAAAGTATATATATTTCGGATCATTAAGAATAGCGATGACGATTGAGCGATGTCCGTCTGTCTGTACGTGAAATCGGGTTTCCCAAGCCCCCAGAAGAGCTAGAGACTTCATTCATGCACTGATCGATTGGAAGTGAGCTAACTTAGAGTGGTAGTGAAATTCAGAAAAATCGGAAGTACGGTTCCAGAGCTGGGAACCGTACTTACACCTATTTATCGACGCAAAATTAACAGCAAAAACCGATTATTTTTTTGCTTATTTGAAAATTTAACCTATTTCATGCCTTGGGACTCCTCAATTGTCCATTTAAAACTAAAAAAATATTTTTTTTTTCCAGGGATGGGAAATAAAAAATTTTTTTTTTTGTACATTCGGTGTATTGTGGTACATATAATAACTAAAATGTTTAAAAATTTTAAGTTTTTCTTAAATAAAACCGGTTTTGGTGTAATGAAGATTTACATCGATGAAAAAAATTTTAAAATCTAAAGTTCCCATCCAGGGTTAGGAAATTCAAATTTTTCTTATACAATAAACTAACCAAAAATCAACTGACGTCATTTTTCCTAGTTAAAATTACTTTTTATTTAGGCAAAACAAAATTCGTATCAAAAATTAAAAAAAAAAAAATCAAAATTTCGATTCCAGGGTTTGGTACTGCAATATTTTGTAGTACATGAAAGTAACGAAAGTGGTAACAAATTTGTAATATATCTTAAATAAAACCGCTTCATACATCATGAAGACTTCCATTGGTAACAAATAGTTTTAAAAAAATTAAATTTTCGATTCCAGAGATCGGAAATTGAAGTTTTTTTTGACACATTCGGTATTTTGTGGTACATATAATAATTAAAATGTTTAAAAATTTAAAGTTTTTCTTAAATAAAACCATTTTATACATCAGGAAGATTTGCGTAGATGGAAAAAAATTTAAAAAACTAAAAATTCCTATCCAGGGTTAGGAAATTTTAATATTTTTTGTACATTAAAATAACTAAAAATCAACTAACGTCGTTTTATCCTGGTTAAAATTATTTTTTGTCCTGGTAAAACAGAATTGGTATGAAAAATTAAAAAAAAACATATTTCGATTCCAGGGCTCGAAAACTGATACATATTGTAGTACATGAAAGTGACAGAAATGGTTACAAATTTGTAGTTTTTCTTAAATAAAACCACTTTATACATCACGAAGATTTGCATTGGTAAAACTTATTTAAAAAGTTTTAATTTTAGCCTCCAGGGATCGGAAATTGAAATATTTTTTGGGCACATTCGGTATTTTGTGGTACATATAATAACTAAAATATATAAATATGTTAAGTTTTTCTTAAATAAAACCGTTTTTGGTAACATGAAGATTTGTATGGATGAAAAAATATTTTTAAATTTAAAGTTCCCATCCAGGGTTAGATAATTTGAATTTTTTAATACAATAACATAACCGAAAATCAATTAACGTCGTTTCTTCTTGGTTAAAATAATTCTTTATTCTGGCAAAACAAATTTGGTATCAAAAATTAAAAAAATATTAAAATTTCGTTTCCAGTGTTAGATACTGCAATGTTTTGTAGTACATGAAAGTGTCAAAAATTGTTACAAATTTTAGTTCTTCTTTTATAAAACCGCTTTATACATCATAAAGACTTGCATTGGTAAAACATTATTTTTAAAAATTTAGTTTTCGTTCTCATTTTGTGGTACATATAGTAACTAAAATGTTTAAAAATTCTAAGTTTTTCTTAAATAAAACCATTTTTGGTATCATGAAGATTTGCATCAATTAAAAATACACTTAAAAATTTATAGTTCCCATCCAGGGTTCCGAAATTTAAAATTTTTTTATACAATACATAACCAAAAATCAATTAATGTCGTTTTTTTCCAAGTTAAAAATATTTTTTATTTCGGCAAAACAAAATTGGTATTAAAAATTAAAAAAAAATATAAATTTGGATTCCAGGGTTGGATACTGCAATATCTTGTATAACATGAACGTTACCAAAATGGTTAAAAATTTTTACTTTTAATAATATTCTTGTTTTATCTTTCGGCTATAGGTCAGGTTTTTAAAAAATCAATAAACACTAAATATATTTTGATTATTTAATCTTTATTTAATGTTATTTTTCCCAATATTTCGAATAGCTTCGCTATTCATCTTCAGGGGAACACTGTTGGGTACAAAACAATATATGATAAACATTAAAATTAATTTTTGATTATTTCTAATAAATTTACAATTACATACATGTAAATTAAAAATTAAATAAAATTATATTGGATTAACATATTTTCAATATGTCGATCTTCTGTAGTCCTTAGCTGTGAAAACTGATTTGTTTATGTTGTTTTTTGTGTTTGTTTAACACACTTCTGTAAATTTGAGCGCATTTCTCTGTGTCTTGTTTATAGTTAAGTCTTTTCTCTGCAGGAACGTCAATTATGTGTAACATCTCTAAAGTAAATCTCCTGGAATAATGGTTTTCTTGTTGTAATATTTTTACATTCTCAAAATTTGGCACATGATTTTCCTTTGCACAGTGGGCCGCAAGTGCAGTTTTTTGTTCCATGGGTTTGTTTTTCATTCTTATATCTGATTTATGAGATGTTAGTCTGGTCTTCAGTTTATTTTTAGTTGTTCCTACGTATTTCTTATTGCATGTGACTGAGCCGTCACCGTTGCAGTTAATACTATATATAACGTTGCATTTGTCGTCCTTCTTTCTTAAATTAGTCTTTGTGTTACTATATAGGCTCTGCATAGTATTATTCGTCTTAAATGCCAGTTGATATTTTTCAATGTCATATAGATCTGAGTTTTTTAACCTTTCAGAAAAACCTTTTATATATGTTAGTCCTTTATAATACTTTGTATTAGTTTCTCTTCTTATTGTTGTGTCATTCTTTTTATATGTTAAATTGTTTATAATTGTTTTCGGAAAATCGTTCATGTCTAAGATTGCTTTTATTTTCCGTAAATTTTCTTCATGATACCTATCGTCACTAATGGTGAGTACTCGTCTGATGAAATTACTTGCTGTGTTTATTATAATTCTTCTGGGATGTTTTGAATGGAAATTAATCAGACGACCGGAAAGTGGGTTTTTGATACCAGTTGACTGTCATCATATTTTGGTGTCTACTAACAATTGCATCTAAATATGGTAATTTACTATCTTTTTCCGTTTCCACTGTAAATTGTATTTGTGGGTTAAACGTATTTAAAACATTTAGAACTTCATCTGCCGTATACTTATTTATGATAGCAAATACATTGTCATCTACGTATTTTGTTAATAATCTGGGTTTTATTTTTAATTTTGTAAGGGATTGATCCAGTAACTCCTCCATAACAATATCGGAAACAACTGGTGATACTGGTGATCCCATCGGCATTCCCTTACATTGTCCGTAAATTCGTTCCTCATATTTAAAATAACGGCTGTCTTTGATGCAAAACTTTAGTAACTCCATGAAAAGGTATTTTGGTATTTTTGTGTGTTGTTGTAATATGTCCCACTTATTTTCTATTATTTGTAGTGCTAAATTTATAGGTATGCTCGGAAATAGCGATACTACGTCATATGATAACATAATTTCATTATTGTCTAATCTCTTATTATTTACTTTTGATTTAAATTCTACTGCGTCTCTTACATTGTAAGTTGAGTTTCTGGTTAAATTTTTTTAAATATGAACTAAATATTTGCAAAGTTCATATGATGGTACATTTTGTGACGAACAAATTGGTCATAAAGGCATTCCTATTTTGTGTACTTTCGGTAACCCATATATTCTGGGTGCTATAGACGTACTTGTTTTTAATTTATTTTTCTCCGTAGATGTTATGATATTTAAATTATATAATTTGTCTACTAAAGTATTATTTTTTGTCTGTAATGTTGATGTTAATGCCTTTAAGACCAATTTGTTCGTCACAAAATGCACCATCATATGAACTTTGCAAATATTTAGTTCATATTTTAAAAAATTTAACCAGTGGGTGGGAAATTTGGAATATTTTTTTTAAGTAACCAAAAAACGCAACTGAAGTTGTTTTTATTTTTTGCTAACTGAAACTATTTTATAAGTTAGAAAGCAGACGTACGTTAATGAAGGGTATATAAGATTCGACACAGCCGAATATAGCACTTTTACTTGTTTAACGTAAAATTGTTAAATTTTGTTTTGAAAGTTCATATATGTACACTGCCGACCACTTAAATAGGTTCACTATATTCATTGCTTTCAAACTAATTTTTCCAAAATTAATTAAGTGCTTAATTATATTTCATTTTGAAATGGTAAAGTATTGGATTGTGTGTCATTAACATGAAAGAAATTGTTGCTATAATTAATAACTGAATAATAAACATTATTTCTTGTGCAGCTTGAACAGATTCACCATCTTCTTGTTATTTCCATAATTTTCCTTTCATGTTATTTCTACAAACAAAAATTTAAAATTTTATGTTATTTCTGCTTAGAACATTCTGACCAACCTTTATTGCGACATATGTATATATGGCCTTAGCCAGTTTCTTTAAATGCTCTAATTTTACCTTCTTCAGATAATTGCTTGCTGCTCCCCATTTTCAATAAAATTTGTAAAAAAGTATTGCAGTAACTCATGATGCTGCATTTTGTGTTGTCTTAAAGTTTATTATTAAGAGGAAATTAATATGTAAGCGTAAAAATTAGTGAACCTATGCAAGTGGCCGGCAGTGTATTTGTAGTGTGTATACATTTTCATAGTGAAAAATACAATAAATTTCAATTAATCCTTTCAGCACCGAATTATTTTAGGCGTGTAAAAAAATCTTTTAAGTATGTATATATATATATATGTATATATATATATATATATATGTATATATATATATATATATATATATATGTATATATATATATATATATATATATATATATATATATACATATATATATATATATATATATATATATATACATATATATATATATATATATATATATATATATATATATATATGTATGTATATATATATATATACATATATATATATATATATATATATATATATATATATTTATATATATATATATATATATATATAATATAAAATAATATATACAGGAGTTAAAAGCACTATTGTACAAAGTTGCCTATTGGCAAGAACGGGGCTGAAAGGGTTAATTTAATTTTCAAGCCAAACAAATGTTTTTGACAACCTTTTGTACTATTCTACCAACAAAATACGTGTGTTTTTTGGTGATGTTATTTGTTGTACTAGTTGTGTTACCTGATTATTGTACCATGCATGTATAGATATAAATTGTTTATTATTGTTTCTATATTTTAAATTATATAAAAAGAAAATTTTGTTTGAATCTTTTTGTATTTTGTTGCCATAATTTTCATATTTTTGTTTCATAAACAAAAAAAAAATAATTTTTTCACATCAAATAAAAAACAAATTTCCTGAAGAAGTCACACATAGAAGTGACGAAATATTGAAACACAATTTATAATTTTATTAAAAATAAAGAGACCTTAAGCTTAAATATATTAATCCATATTATTAATAAAAGAAGGTCAAGAAACTAGAAAAATTAAGAAATTATTAATTTATCGCTCTATTTTCTTTCTTACATGACACGATCGTACAAGTATTCACAAGCAGTAAGCACGAAGAGTACCTACAACTAGTTGTAATGATAAGAGTGTTGTACTCAAAAATATGTTCTCTTTTGTTGCTTGCTACTTCGAATATGTGTTCATGCTTTGCCACTACACGTGGACTTCACGAATACAAATATATTTGTGCAGCCGCCTACTTCGTTGGGTATGTTGCAGTTAATATTATTCCAAAATTTCAATGCTAAAAGTGCTTAGGATGATGGATGAAGTTTTAACCGCCCCAAGCGAGCTTTGTATATTTTTTAAGAATTATCAATCTCTGACAGATGTTAGAAATTTGGCTGCTCCAAATCGGACTGTATGTTCTCAACTGAATTTCTTCGATACCTATAATAATTACCTTTCCAACCAGCCGCAATAGTCTGCAGATAAGCTACTTAACTTGTCCGGAATACCATAAAACCAAAGTTCAAAATATTAGTGAATGTTTTAATATTTTTATTGTTTATAATTATACACTTATGGAGATTTTTAGTGGGGTAAAAAGTTTTTTCTGTAGCGCTCCATAAGTTGAAGCAAAAAAAAAAAAATTCTCTTCTTCGTATGTCAATGCCCGATTGAAAATTGTTATTAATTTTTTTGTTCTCTCTGCTGGGTCATTTACAACGGTTAAGTATTGGCATATTCGTTTTGCGGTGCAGTATTCCATATATACGCGTTCGTATACAATACTTTCTGAGGTGTCCAACCTTGGAATCGAAAATTGTGTTCCTTCTTTAATTTTTGAGACCAATTTTGTTTTTCCTGAATTAAAAAATAGTGTTAACTGGTAGAAAAAACGACGTCAGTTTTTTTTTTTTTTTTTTGTTACATTTATACATAAAAAATTTATATATCCCATCCCTACAAGCGAAAACTTAATTTTTGTTTGTTTTTTACCAACGCAACTTTTAGTGAGGAATGAAATATTTTTGCTTAAGAAAAAACTTAATATTTGTAAACATTTCGGTCACTTGCATGTACTACAAAATATTGCAGTTATCCAACCCTAATTTCGAAATTTTTATTTTTTATTTACCAATGCAAATCTTAACGAGGCATGAAATAGCTTTATTTAAGAAATTTTTAACCATTTTCATATATCTATTATAATATGTTGTATATTTCCCATCCCTGGATGTAAAATTAAATTTTTTATTTGTTCTTATTATCAGTGCAACTCATGAAGTATAAAGTAGTTATATTTAAGAAAAATTTAAGATTTTTAACCATTTTGGTCACTTTCATGCATCATAAGATATTGTACTTGTCGAAGCCTAGATGCGAAATTTTGATTTTCCTTTTAATTTTCGATACCAAATTTGTTCTTCCTAAATTATAAAATAGTTTAAGTTAGCAAAAAAAAATAAAATTAAAATAAAAAGCAACGTTAGTTGCCATTTTGATTACAGTTATATAAAAATTCAATATCCCAACCGTGGAAGGGAAATTTTAAATTTCAAAGTTTTTTTTATCAATGCAAGTCCTCATGATGTATGAAGCGGTTTTAATTAAGAAAAACTTAAAATTTTTCAATATTTTAGTATTTATATGTACCACAAAATACTGAATGCGCAAAAAAAAAACTTTTAATTTCCCATCTCTGGATTTTTATTATTATTTTATTTTTTAACAGACAATTGAGGATTCTTAAAGCCACTCTATTTAAGTTCATTTCCAATCCACCAGTTCAAGAGCGAAATCTCTAGTAGGGGCTTGGGAAAACCGATTTCACGTGCGGACATCGCTCAATCGTCATCGCTATTTATAAGGATCCGGAATATATATACTTTATGGGGTCCTATATTCATATCGAAGAAATTACAGATGGAATGACAAACCTAGATATACCCTTTTTTGTGAAGGGTATACAAAAATATATTATATTGACCAATACCTTGCACTTATTGTGACTCTTCTTCATATTTTCGCTTCTCTTTTGCGTTCTTGTTTTCGTGACAGCTGGAAATCCCGGCCTGACATACAGCCTGGCCGAGCATTTTCTCTTTGACACAGAAGGTCCTCTTCAATAGTCATTGCTTCAAGTGCATCCGCAGCTGCGATATCAAATATACATATAACTTTCGATCTTTTCACATAATTCTTTGTCATCGTTTCTATTTTTTTTTTCATATTTGGCATATCTGTTCTTAGACAAATTTTTCCATTCGGCATAAAGTAAGTAAAATTTTTCACGGAGTTGATTTCGGTCATTGTGGGAATATTTGCTTTTTGTTAAAATTCAAGAATAGAATATATTGTATCTTATGTTTGGCTTCACAAGGTGTTTTTGCATTCGGGTTTTATAAAAAAATAATTGAAGAACTTTCAATATGGGATCGTATAATTTTAGATGACCTTGCCATTATAACTGTTTATTGTTTTATTTTATTTAATATCTTCACTTGTTTCGGTTATCACTTTTACTTTAAAACTGCAAAATGTCACTAATTTAGTATATATCATATATTAAAACTTCTAAATAATTAACTACAACGCATTTAATCCGAAGATCGTATTGACACCGTATTTACGCAGTCAAGCAACAGAAGTATCAAGTACAAGAGTTTAATGATTGTTTATTTACAAAATTTAATTTAAAAAAACTGCAATACACCGTCACTTTGGGTGATCAATGGGTAATATAGTGAAACTTTGAGCTCAACCCGGAGGTACTCGGAACTAAAATATATAAAAAACTATTGTTCTCTTCAACCTCATATTTTTCAGAGCGAAAAATTTGTATTTAATATTTTTAAAATTTTTCTATATAATGCCAGTCTAATGTATAAGTATATTACATATTACAAACGGTGTTTGTAACATATTTCATTAGGTCTGCTATATTATACGCATTTTTCTGGCAAATAGAGCTGAACATATTGGTTTTCATTTCATGCATCGTATGTGCCACTAATATAACAAAAATAATACACATATGTATGTTCAGTTTGACTGCAATTTGGTAGAACGAAATAACACAGCGAACGAGCAGCTGTAAGGAATGATGAAATACTAGACAATATTGTTTTGTATATTTATACATACGTATTTATGTGCATATAAAATTACATGTATATAATTATCTAATCTTTCAAATGAGATAATTTTTTTATAACATGAGACTAGACAATATAACGAGACCATAGTAATGTTTGTGTGTAATATTCGCTAATAACATAAAGTAGTTGATTCCTAATAATAACATAAAATAGTTGATATTCCAAAATATTAAGTTTGTTTAAAATTTATATAGTTTAGATGTTGATAAAGGGTTGTTAACGTTGTTTGTTAAAATATTTGTTTTTGTTTTGTTTTTTATATATGCTTTTAACTAGGATTTGTGCAATATTGTGCAATAGGAATGATCTATATTAGTAGCAATTTTATATATTGTTAATATACCTTCTCGGTTTATTATATTTGTAATAGATACCTTTCAAAATTGATTGGGGCGTTCTTGAGTTCCTGATAATGTCAATCGCTTTCGCTATTGTACATTTAACGTTCTCGTCCTCAGTCAATATTACTGGGTTGTAGAACGAACCATACCATACTTAATCTTGCGTAAACCCAATTAAATATGTTCCGTAATATCCCTATTACACAGGCATACACATTGGCCGACATGTACGTCGGCGAAGTTTGCGTTTTGCTATTACACTGTCGAACATACTTCAGTACCAGTCTGACAATATAAAAATTATTTTACAGCTAAATCCGCTTTAAATAATCCTAAACTGCCAAAAAATAATGCTAAAATTTTAATTGTATTAACTTTTGTTACTTTAGTTAATATATTTTTATAAATGGTTTATTTTTTCATAATGCTTCCCTATAAACACTTATTGCACATCATTTAATGGAAGTTTATATAAATATTTATGTACATTCATAAAAAGAGGTTTTTTTTTTTAAGAAAAGGTATCATTGAATTTAATATCACATTAAATTATTATAATATTAACAAAAAATCAAAGCAATTTAGACCATAAATGGCTATTAATTAGTATTTCAATGCAATTTATATTACATATTTTAAAATTGTAAATTAAATACGTCATCCAATGAATATTCTTCAGCTTCTGATGATTCGTTCGATATATTATTATAATATATGTATATTCTTGTCACATTTTTTAATGAGATCATTCGTTATTTTAAAATTTGCCTAATATAAAGTAGCGAATGCATAGTGTTTACATCATGATATTTCGAATTTTCGTTCTTATGAGATTCATGCTACTAAAAACGCGTTGCTAAATGAAAAAACCAGGAGCTTCATTGCAAAAGCAGCTAATTTGCTGAAGGGATTTTCATTTAGTACATTTTTATATTCGTATACATTTACACAAAAGTATAAATTTAGTTTCTGACACTGATGTTCCAAAGCTGTAATTTCTTCCACAGATATTAAAATTAAGATTAAATAGTATTTTCAATAAATAAATCTCTTGAATGAAATAAAGAATGCTAAAAAATACAATATATATATATATATATATATATATATATATATATATATATTTTAAGAATGATAACTGCAAAATGAAATATATACAGCTAAACTTAAAAAAAACCTAAATCTAGCCGCAAAAATGCCAAAATAGCCACAATGCGTTCAGTACACGGAAATGTTTTAAGCGAAAGCATGCCAATGAAGCGGAAAGTTGTGGTGGCGATCGTTATCAATGAAATAATTAATAGTTTAATATATTGTACCCTATAATTTTTAACTGTTTATTGTGGTATAAATCTGATTTTTTTTCCACAGTTGCAGCAGGCTTTTATATAATTCAATTAATTCTTCCCAAAAACTAACGTTACTGAAAGACATCTTTTTTTTAAACTTTCCGATCAACACACAGCAACGGCAAAAAGTGAACTGAATTTTTACATGAAGTACAGCGGATATGTTATTAGACAAGTATGTTGGTATGCCACAAACATCAGAAAATCAAAAATTTTTGAAAAAAGGCCGACATGTCGCGCGTACATGACATACATGCTATTAGACAGGTGATTTGGTACGCCAACGAACATGTCGGCCAACATGTACGCCTATGTAATAGCCCTATAAGACATATTGTTTTAGTTATAACGCCTCTTCTTTTTAAGTTGCAGCACACAGTAATAGCAAGTTCAAGTTCACATTAGAACGTACAGAAAAGTCTATTTCATTAAAATGTTTTTTCACAGCCATTGAAAAGAAATGTCATATAACAGTAATTTCAAACGATAAAAGAAAACGATATTTCCCACTCCAAGAACTTCGTACCTCTACTCTCTCTCACACAAACGCAAAATATGAGTAGAAACAACTTCGTCGTTAAACTGGTTTGAGTATAGCACTTCTACTAAATGGATTTGTATAAATGATTACAGATAGGATTCAAACTTTTAGCGAAGCTAAAAGGTAAAAATTTTTTTATATCGAATCTGAAAAGTTTTGTGCTGCCTGCAACTTCCCTAAATACTGCTCAATGTGTAAAATTTTAAATTTTAGGTTTTGCAAGACAAAATAAAGAATAAAATTTATCATACCAACCCATTTTTACATGATCCAAGAATGGGATTATAACTTTTCTTATAGACTATGATACTTTTGTGCCCATTTCGGCATAATGAGTTTATGCTTTTCTTAAGAAATATTTACTTTGATCGTCTACATAAGATATGAGACAGTAGTTTTTTAAACTGTAAATAAATTTTGCTAAGTTACCTATGATTTATAAAATTGAAAATGCGGCTCTCAATCTACGACAGAGAAGGTTTTGCAGAATTATTTCATCGTTTTCAACTGCATGTGCAGTTATTTATTTTATATATTTTGTAGATTCACACTGTAGTCATAAAGTCATAAAATAATAGCACGAAATATATGACTAGTGTGAACAACCCGTCATAACTTGGTGTGTTAAATAAATTTGTATATATGACCTATACCAGCTGCCGCCTTGTTATGAGCTAAATATATATAAAAATGTTGCCAATCTAAATTTTATTTGTTATATGACCATTTCATATATTTTATATGATGGTTTTTTATTGCTTTCAGTAATTTCCATTATCTACTATATTTATAAATAGGCGAATCATTTGTATAGTTAATCTAAGTATATTTATGTATCTTATGAAACTACTAAAGATAATGTACATATATGTGCAACACGCCACAAAATTTAAAAACTTAAGGTTGGAACTGCCGACCGTTGAAATTGTAAATGTTAGCTAAATTTAAATGTTATGAAAATGGATATGTTGCTTCACTTATAGAATCATTGAAATCGTGTCATATGTTTTTCACATAAACCAACAACAAAAAATTATTTATACACAACCAAGGCGAATTAATACAGCGTTATTAGCGCAGATGATTCTCAGTTGTTTGATTCGCCTTGAGCCGCAAGAAACCAATTTTTCAAAATTTACTGACTTTTCATTCATAAATATTTTTGCGAGCAATCTAAAATTTTATGTTGAACAATTTAAAGTTTGGTTGTGTAATATATGACTGTGTACTATATGATTTTCAAATAATCATCAAATATTTTTAATTTAAAAACAATTATAATTGTTAAGCACATCACATTTATAATTTTTTGACAATTGTTTTTGAAGGATTAGTTTTTGAAATAAGGCGAATTGCGATAAGGTCACCTTTATTAATGCGCCTTGTACACAACGATATTATTATACATACAACATTGATGGCACTTTAATATGTTGATATTATTGGCATTTGTGTTGAAAAAGTACGAAAATTAATTAAAAGGTACTAATAGACAACAGAAACAACTATTGAGACAATGAGTCCTTACTTGCCATGAATTTATTTAACTGGACACATATATTTCCATATTGCAATATATATTAAATATATTCTAATATGACCCAAATGTATAAATTTATCTACAAACGGATGTTAAATACTAATAGAACTTCTGCAACGAACCACCACATACAGACATGCGATATTTCAATGAGAATACAAACTTAGAAAGTTATGCCCAATAACTCAGTAGCTATTTATATGTAGTTTATATTTAAATGCCATTAAAATACTATATTTCGTTTTTCACTGCAAACTTAAATGAGACTTAAATGCCCCTCATTGCCCATTTAAATGTAATTTAAATCGAGCAAAAAAACATAATACTTTGATTTTTTTCTTTTAACAAAAAGAAAACATTGTGTGCTTGAAAAAAAATTTAAAAAGTTATGTAAATAAAGTTAATTATCAATAGAATAAAGTCAAAAATCAATAAAAGAATATATATTGTACAAATAGACTTTTAGCACAATTGGAAAACTTAAAATGATTTCATCCATGGTACAATTATCAGGTATATACAAAGCGAATTCAGAATTCATTACAACAAAGCATCTTTTTTGTGAAACACAATGTCAAAAACAAGGCGAATTTTTTAATTCGCCTTTCTAAAATAAAATAAAATTTTTTGTAAACAAAATTCATTTTATTCATTGTTGTGTTGTAAAATATCAAACTGGTGATGTAAGTATTGATTGTAGTAAGATTTATGAAATAAAACAAAATTTGTATTTTAGGAGACACAGACGAGTTGTGGTGTCCAAGAAGCTCAGAAACTCTACAGGTTCCCCAGAATCCGAAAAGGTAAGTGTGTGATAGATATAAACATCTTCCGGAAAAGTTTAAATGGCAGACAGTGCTTGGAATTGATTCAGGACAAGCATTGTTTGCACTCATAATTTTTCCTGCAGAAGTACATACCTTTGTGGAATTTTCAGTAGTAAATTATCATATTATTAGTTTACATTTAATTATGGATCAATACGAGTTTGCATCAGTGAAATACTGTAAGACAATGGAAGTCAAATTAATATAGTCTGGGAAGAGAGCAAAAGTGGAATATGTTTATTGATTTCAGGTAATATTTTTGTTCTGTTTATAACTCTTTACCTTTATTAAAACAATTTATTTTTTATTTTCTTTACTTTGTCACCAAACAAGGTAGTTCGTAAAAGTGCACCAGCTACCGGCAGTGGTACGAAACCACTTCGTTTTCATCCTGGTAGAGTAGCTTTGAATGAAATTCGTCGCTATCAAAATAGTACTGGTTTGTTGATTTGCAAATTGCTCGTAAAATTGTTGAAGACCTTAAAACTGATTTGCGTTTCCAGAGTTCTGCTGTGATGGCTCTTTAGGAAGTTAGTGAAGCTTATTTGGTTGGTCTCTTCCTAACTACCAATTTCTGCACCATCTAAATACTCTTGGCCAGACGAATTTGTGGAGAACGAGCTTGAATATTGGCTGACGACAATAATTACCCCTATTACCATCGTACAAGATGTTATAACCATTTGCAAAAATAATCGGACCACAAAACTTTTTATAAAAAAAGATTGTATTTGTTTATTCTTACAAATATTAAATAAATAAAAATATTGTGGAAGTGATTGCTCAAATCTTTGTATATATTGTATATAACTTATTTTGCAATGATATCACATCGCAGATCGTCCGTTTGTACAGAATTTTGGGTATTTGATTTCAGATACCGATAAAATAAATAATACTCATATAACTTTATTTTTAAATCAGTGAATAAAAATTTCAACTTTATATATAAAAATTTCAAACAACCAAAACATAGTAAACAGAAAACAAAAATGCGGCGAATTTAAGAAATTTTGACAATCAGTTCACTATCACCTGTGCTGATGCATATACCTGTTTATTGTACCATGATTTCATCCAAAACTTTGAATAAAAAGCAAAACACCTGTTTTCTGAACAATGACGATTTTTGTTTACATATTTCATGGTGCTACCACATTTTTCGCATAAGTTAATTGAAGTATTTAAGTGTGGCTGTAAGACTAAAAGCGTATTTAAATAGAGCTTAAATTTTCATCAAAATTAGCTAAAACTACATTTAAATAGATACTGATTTATTGGTCATTAAACATATGAAATACGAAATTTAGTTGTTGGGTGGTTAAGCAATGTTCATTTTCTAAACACGCAACAAATAAATTTCATATTGTAATAGTACAATGACAGTATGTCAAATAGTTAATTTATTATCTTAAAATACGTATATCATGTCTTTATACATGTTTATCAACTGAACATACCAAACAAGCTCTTTTTTGCCCCATTCTCATTCAACATTCAGTCCATCACTGTGTCTTCAACTGTCACGTAACCCTATTATGATATTCTATTTCCTGTAGGTTGGGATGTTACGGCAACATTTCGTTACAGTGAAATGTAGCACTACTTGCTGTGTAACAGGTTGGATCAGCTGACACATTTAGCCAACATATACAATTTCAACGTTCGGCTGTTCCATACTTTATTCTTTGGCTATTGTTTTATTTTTCTTTTCACCACAATAATTTAAACTTAAGTATAATCTCAAATATTTATTACAATTACAATTGTTTAAAAATGACTAGATGTTGGTTTTAAGATATAGCATTTGAAATACTTGGTTAAAACAACCTTATGTAGATATATTTATATGTAAAGAGATTAGTGGATAGTTTTTCATTGTTTTAGGAACAGTAAGGAAGTGTTTCGCTTCCTGTATAATGTACAGGGTTTGCATATCTTCAATGACGTCGTATAATACATGTAATATTAATATAATAACTCCGAACTATAGAAAATAAATGTACTTAACTATGATAATGTTTTTAAATATATTTTACCATATACTGAATTTTCATTATGCTAAAATTCGCGATATGATTTCGCTTGTCTACATAAAACCCTCAATTACATGTAAAAGGAAATTCTCAATTACAATTACATAAGCTATATAATGATAACTTTTAGTTAAAGGAATTTAATTATGTTCTTGTGAAATATTTTGTTAACTTTGAACATAATAGAAATTAGTGAACGTGTCTTCCGTGCATGGCACTCGCACGAGACTTAAAACATATTTCAAGTTTTTCTTCAAATTTATTATTATATTACAGTAATTTTTATTCGATTCACTCATTCTCACATATGATAAGGAGTTAAAGCTTCAAGGTTATACACGTTGAATCTTATGAAATATTTGCATTATATAGTGGAATTCGTTGTGTGATTCTGTCCTGCATATTTCACACAGAGCACCGCTTTCGTTCGATATTTGTACAGAATCGATAGCAATGAAATTTATGCCAGACAAATTAATATGTAAATGAAACCTATTATTTTTAAAAAAAGTTGCAATATCACTTTGAATATAATTTGAAAAAAAAGTGAACAGATTTTTAATATGACTGATGATGGTTGATATGCAGTTAATTACTTCATGATCCTAAATATAGTAGATTCTGAATTTTTCGTTACCTGAAGTCCTATTGATTTCAGTTGCCGATGTGAATCGTGTTTAATTTATACTTTAATATTCATTTTGCAGAAATTTATACATCCCGTATTGAAGAAGAAGCTGGTCTTAAATTTGAAGCGACTACGTTTAACAGATGAAATTAAAAACAGGTTTATTTGAAGCAAATGAAAAATATATTACGTAAGTTTAAAAATTAAAATATTTTTCATATTTGTTTTTTGTGTTGAAAAATTTAGTTTAAAATTGATACTAATTTAATAGACATAACGGAGCTAGTGAATTTATCATGTATTCTTTACGGATGTATGATTTCAATATAAGTAAATTTATTTATATATTTATATTGATGTATTAATATTTGAAGACGTATAGTAATAATATTTTAAACTTAGTATTTGTGTGCATAGAAATTTCACCAACGCAAATTGATTTACGCAATTGAGGCCTTAATTAATATGGAATTGTTCCTAATATTTACTTATTTTTTTCCTGTTATTGATTGTAGATTAATAACTTTTTAAATTATAGTAAAGCCAATAAATAATCGATTTTAATAATGATAAAAATAGATTTCTAAACCTCGATTTTCTATATTACACATTTAAAATCGAATGCATTCCATATGCTTCAACAAATGAAATTGCTGTGCTGAAAGAAATTGTAAACACTTCGAATCCTTTACGTAATGTTACAAAAAAATTTTCTATGACAAATATGTGGCATGTAGCAAAGTCATCGTATTATCAATTGCGTAACAACTGTGTTAAATGCAACAACGATTACCATCGATTTGGCAAACCAAATATTTATTGCAATCTAGACTAAGTAAAAGAATTACCTTTTTTCCAATCCTGAAATTATTTAAATGAATATTAACCTTAACAAAAAGAATTAATTACAATAGACGACTAGACCATCTCCGTGGGGATTTGGCAAACCAAATATTTATTGCAATCTAGACAAAGTAAAAGAATTACCTTTTTTCCAATCCTGAAATCATTTAAATGAATGTTAACCTTAACAAAAATAATTAATTACACTAGACGCCTAGACGACTAGACCGTCTCCGAGGGGGTACTTATCTGAAACAACTCTCATTGATGACGCTTTAGCACCACGTGAGAGGTTATTTCCTGAAGCAGAAAATTATGTTACTCACTCTTTTCTGACAATTCATATTAGGTTTTAATTATCTAAGCCTAATTTGCCGAGCGTGATATGTTGGCTTTCAGTGCTTGCAATACTTTTACACACATATAAACACAAGCTGAAAAATTGAGTGCAATATATATATGTATATATATATATATATATATATATATATATATATATGTTAAATTTTTCAAATAGTATGTAAATATAAAAACAAATAATGGAAAATTTTCCTAAAGCCTAAAGTTTAGACACTAAACTAGCAACAAAAAATTATTTTATATACATATATATAACTAAAAAAATATATTTATTAAAATAACGTATTTCAGTTTACGTACATATGTATGTACGCAAAAAGAAAAATAAACATTATTGGTAGAATCACTATTATTAGCTGCTTTAGAAGAGTGCAAACTACCTTTCAAGACATTCTATATATTATTAACCCTTGCAAATTATCTATTTCTGCTTGTTATATAATTCTCACAATAATCGTTCCTGTATCCTGTATTACGTGACACTCGTGGACGGAAAATAACGTGGAAAATTTTATTTAGGTTATAAACATTTAGCAATTAATGGTTTCTTCTTGCGCCTGATCACAGGGGCATAATTATGCTAGCTTAAAATGGCCGCTTGTCACCGAGTTCGGTGAAGGAATTGTTTTTTTGGTTGAAATGAGATATAAACCAGATTCTACAAAATCAATATAAGTATAAAAGTTCCACACAAAGCAATTTATACGTACATATATATTTTATGCCGCATGAATCTCATTGAACTGAACCTATATACATATATAAAAATAGATAATTGCAAGTTTATTACTTAGGCCTCAAACTTATAAACTTGTTTTGAAAACTATTGTGAAAGGGTTGTTAATAATTATTTCATTAAGCCAAACCTCAGAAGCCTAATAACATAAAAAGCTTACGGAAGAATATTTGTTCAATCATAATTGAACTGAGCCTTTAATTGCTAATACATTTTAAAGCTTGGGACGGAAGCATATAATATAATCATTTATTCTAATTAATTTTTTCAGTGAACTCATATTTCATAAAGCTGAAAAAATTTTATTTTAAAAGTCTTTTATGATCAAATATTAAATCATAAAATAAAATTTAAGGTAAGCGCTAACTTACGTTGGGTCTTGCGTCGTAATTTTGGTTAGACTACTATCATGTAATATAATGGGAACTTACTAAAAGCTCAGCTACTTTAACTGACCAAACATTAAAATTAGTTTCTAATAAATATTTCTGTAATGAATATATGAGTCCTGTACAGAAATCAAGACATTAATATTTTGTAAAACGAAATATAATTAAGACAAAATTTATCAGGTTCCTTTCAATATTATTCATTGAATTGGTTATATTAAATAATTGCTTCTGGTTATCCACAATTTCTCTACACAGGTCTACATACTCATATACTTCCTTTATAACTTTAACTGCTACTGCCAGGAGGATCATTAAATTCATTTCCAGCACTTTGTAGCAATGCTTGAAGCTTAGCAGCTGCAGGGAATGAAGCTAAGTCTAAGGGCGCCGCTCCTGTAGTACTCTGTATATATGCTAATAGCCTGTTAATAGAAAAGAACAATTTATGATGTTTCGCAGTTGCTAGAATATAATTTGTTTACCTCCTTAGTTCCTCTATGGCATTCTGTTGCATTAGTATATAGTTTTTGGCCAGCAAAAGTGTGGCAATTTTTGACAATTTCCTTACCGAAGGTGAATGAGCATAAGGTATCACATTGCGTAATTCATCTAAGGCATCGTTCAAATCGTGCATGCGGCGACGTTCTCTAATAACAAATAGTGCAAAATATGTTATTATGATACACTATTAATAATGTCTAATGCGAATAATACCTTGCATTTATATTCAATCTTATAGTTTTTCCTTGCCTGTTTTTCTGTTTTCCAATGTTTCCACCGCCACCACTGCTTATGCCACCGCCAGCGATACTGCTGATTCCAAGTGTCGCAACACCTGACGATCCTCCCCCATTGTTACTTGTTGATGGTGCCATCATTAAACTAGGACTTGTTTTTTCCATTATTGTTCCTGCTCCCGAATTTGGTCGGTTTTCATCTCCTGGTGGCAACATACCCAAGCCTTGGGCATAAAAGCCTCCTATGCCTACAGACCCTAAAGGAGTTCTTCTACCCGGAACACTCTGTGGTGGACTAGATGTAGGAGCAGGGTGGCCGCTACCATGCGAGCCTAGCATATTTGCTGTTTGTGGTATTGGTGGATGGGTGTGACCTGGTAGTGCAAAACCAAAAGGCAGATTGGAATGGTCCATATTAATTTTTCCTAAAAAGATATGATGCGAATAATATCTTTTAGTAGTTACTAGTTACACCACACATTACACGTCTGCTACATATATATATATATATATATATATATATATATATATATATATTATATATATATATATATATATATATATATATATTTATATATATATATATATATATATATATATATATTTATATATATATATATATATATATATATATATATATATACATGTATATATATAAATATATGTATATACACATATATGTACATATATATATATATATATTTATATATATATATATATATATATATATATATATGTATATATATATATATATATATATATATATATATATATAGATTTATATATAAATACATACATATATATATATATATATATATATATATATATATGTATGTATGTATATATATATATATATATATATATATATATATATATATATATATATATAGATTTATATATAAATACATACATATATATATATATATATATATATATATATGTATGTATGTATATATATATATATATATATATATATATATATATATATACTCTATAAGTAATAGTAACTACTTTATAAAAAGGAACCTTGTTCTGTAAAACTTATATTATAATTAATTACCTTTGTTTCTTACATTAACATTTTTGTAAAAGAATAGTAAGAATAACAAATAAAAATTGGTTACAAAATAAAATTGTAACAATAACAACTCAAATTAGTACATATATTTGGGAGTTGTCGTTTTTTAAAATTCTTTAATTTTAGTTATGTGCTGATTCGTTTTTCCCAAAAGCTTATTAAAAAATTCAAAGTCATCAATTGAGGGATTTCAGGGGTTTACTGTCTATGCGCATTTCACTGGGGCTAATGCAGATAATCAGAGATCCATTACTTAAAATATGTTGTCAACACTCTAAGTAAGTTGTCTTTATATTAAAACAAAAGCTCTGTTCCTTTACTGAAAATTGTTAACAATTGTTGATAGAAAAGTGAAAGTTCTTGATAGTAAAATTTTTACTTTCAATAATTATTCAATCAGCTGTTTTGTATTTACATTTAGATATCAAGTTTTCTAAAAGAAACTAAAAATTAAAATATTTTGGAAAATTTGAGAAATGTTAAGTAATTGCAAATAATTAAAGCTATTAAAAATGTTTATGACTATTTTTTTATGCTTAGGCTTGGCAGAAATCATATATCACGTATAAAGAAAACAAGTAAAAGTGCTATATTCGGCTGTGCCGAATCTTATATACCCTTCACTAACGTACGTCTGCTTTCTAACTTATAAAATAGTTTCAGTTAGCAAAAAATAAAAACAACTTCAGTTCCAAATTTCCCACCCTGGGAAAAGAAATTTAAATTTTTCAAATTTTTTTTTTGCAATAGAAGTCCTCATAATGTGTAAAGCGGTTGTATTTAAGCAAAAGTAAAAATTTTTAACCATTTTGGTAACGTTCATGTTATACAAAATATTGCAGTATCCAACCCTGGAATCGAAATTTATATTTTTTTTTTAGTTTTTAATACTAATTTTTTTTTTGCCGAAATAAAAAATATTTTTAACTTGGAAAAAAACGACATTAATTGATTTTTGGTTATGTATTGTATAAAAAAATTTTAAATTTCGAAACCCTGGATGGGAACTATAAATTTTTAAATGTATTTTTAATTGATGCAAATCTTCATGATACCAAAAATGGTTTTATTTAAGAAAAACTTACAATTTTTAAACATTTTATTTACTATATGTACCACAAAATACCAAATGTGCAAAAAAAAAAAATTTCCCAATCCTGGAGGCGAAAACTAGATTTTTTAAAATAATGTTTTACCAATGCAAGTCTTTATGATGTATAAAGCGGTTTTATAAAAGAAGAACTAAAATTTGTAACAATTTTTGACACTTTCATGTGCTACAAAACATTGCAGTATCCAACACTGGAAACGAAATTTTAATTTTTTTTTAATTTTTGATACCAAATTTGTTTTGCCAGAATAAAGAACTATTTTAACCAAGAAGAAACGACGTTAATTGATTTTTGGTTAGGTTATTCTATTAAAAAATTCAAATTCCCTAACACTGGATGGGAACTTTAAATTTAAAAATATTTTTTCATCCATACAAATCTTCATGTTACCAAAAACGGTTTTATTTAAGAAAAACTTAACATATTTATATATTTTAGTTATTATATGTACCACAAAATACCGAATGTGCCCAAAAAATATTTCAATTTCCGATCCCTGGAGGCGAAAATTAAAACTTTTTAAAATAAGTTTTACCAATGCAAATCTTCGTGATGTATAAAGTGGTTTTATTTAAGAAAAACTACAAATTTGTAACCATTTCTGTCACTTTCATGTACTACAATATATATCAGTTTTCGAGCCCTGGAATCGAAATATGTTTTTTTTTTAATTTTTGATACCAATTCTGTTTTACCAGGACAAAAAATAATTTTAACCAGGATAAAACGACGTTAGTTGATTTTTAGTTATTTTAATGTACAAAAAATAGGAATTTTTAGTTTTTTAAATATTTTTCCATCTATGCAAATCTTCCTGATGTATCAAATGGTTTTATTTAATAAAAACTTAAAATTTTGAAACATTTTAATTATTATATGTACCACAAAATACCGAATGTGTCAAAAAAAAACTTCAATTTCCGATCCCTGGAATCGAAAATTTAATTTTTTTAAAACTATATGTTACCAATGGAAGTCTTCATGATGTATAAGCGGTTAAAGCGGTTGTTACCACTTTCGTTACTTTCATGTACTACAAAATATTGCAGTACCGAACCCTGGAATCGAAATTTTGATTTTTTTTTTAATTTTTGATACCAATTTTGTTTTGCCTAAATAAAAAGTAATTTTAACCAGGAAAAATGACGTCAGTTGGTTTTTGGTTAGTTTATTGTATAAGAAAAATTTGAATTTCCTAACCCTGGATGGGAACTTTAAATTTTAAAATTTTTTTCATCGATGCAAATCTTCATTACACCAAAAACGGTTTTATTTAAGAAAAACTTAAAATTTTTAAACATTTTAGTTATTATATGTACCACAAAACACCGAATGTAACAAAAAAAAAATTTTTTTAATTCCCATCCCTGGAAAAAAATATTTTTTTTTTAGTTTTAAATGGACAATTGAGGAGTCCCAAGGCATGAAATAGGTTAAATTTTCAAATAAGCAAAAAAATAATCGGTTTTTGCTGTTAATTTTGCGTCGATAAATAGGTGTAAGCTTCCCAGCTCTGGAACCGTAGTTCCGATTTTCATACCACTCTCAGTTAGCTCACTTCCAATCTATCAGTCCAAGAATGTCTCTAGCTCTTCTGGGGGCTTGGGAAAACCGTATTTCACGTACAGACAGACGGACAGACGGACATCGCTCAATCGTCATCGCTATTCATAAGGATCCGAAATATATATACTTTATGGGGTCGCATATTGATATCGAAGAAATTACACACGGAATGACAAACCTAAATATACCCTTTCACATTTTTGTGAAGGGTATAATGAATTAAGTAGCAAAACACCTAGTACATCAGGGACACAGGATGCCGAAGCGATTGGAGGTGATGTAAGAACTATAAGTACCTATATACTCGACACTTCACACAACAGCAGTACATAGTCGAATTTTTAATATATGCATTTGCATATGAAATAAATGATTTTTAAAAAATCGAATATTTTATGTAATGTAAGCTTGGTCAAAATATATTTCTGGCTCTACAGAGGGCCTGGATTCTGCAGTTTGTGAGAAGTCTCCACATAAAGACGAAATTATCATAACGAGTGGCATGATATACATTGTTGTAGGATGATCCATAGAATAATATGTGGGTTATTATCCAAATCTAGCAAAAGTACATACAATAAGGATAGATATTTTGACTTATTCCGCGTTTCATAGAATAACAAACGTTTTGTTGATGCGACGAGATCTCACATTATAATAGAGGCGCCGGGATTTGACACAAAATCATAGTGGAATCAATCCGTTAAGATCGAGAAAAACTCTTATATGAATATTTCTTTCGTTGCAATAGTTCAAAATTCTAGACAATAAGCTTGTGCGTGTTCTTCAGATATGTTTATATAATAAAAATTATACATACGTATCGATAGTTCTAGTAAGTTTGTGTAGATAAATTTTTATTATTTGCTGTCTTCTTGTACGACTGCTACAATTATTTATTAATTTCATTGGAAAAAAGCAAATGTATACTTAAAATCACATTATTTTCATACTAAAATAAACAATTTTCTCAAATATTGGAGTAAATACTTAGTACTCGCGTATACCTACATAACACATCATTATTTTAAGTTGATAATTTTGGATGGAAAAGTGTTCATTTCCTTTTTGTTATTACTGAGAAAAGTTTCACAAAATTTCTTCTTATAGGCCATTTACACTTACTCACATCTTAGAGATGTGTGTGGAAGATGTTGAAAATTGAAAAAACCTGTTTACATTATATTTTCAACATCTTTCATCTGTCATTTATTACTTCACGTGTTTTGGTTTGGGCAAACAACGAAGTATTTTTTCTTTTTTACTATAAATAAATTTATTGTATGTATTACTATGATTAATTATAAATTATTTTTGACTAAATTAAAATTTACTTATATTGTTCTGTCCCGCTCATTGTATAAATATTTGGCACTTGTATGTTTTCTAGTGATGGTATGAATTTTTGAAGGTTTCTTTTCATTTTCCTTAGTGATAACACTGAAATAATCGAAAGATGTTGAATTCAGCAAAATGAGATGCGAACAGCTTGTAAAGATGTTGAAAGATGTTGAGTTTTTTTCATAAAGACTTTATATAGAAAGATGTTAACATCTTGCCAAAATTATTGAAAGATGTGAGTAAGTGTAAATAGGCTATTACTCGCTAGTTGATGGAAAGTGATAGGAAAGTAAATGAACAGATATAATTATTAGTTGCTGTTGTCCTTTACTTCTCTTACAACTACCAAAAGCCAACCAATTGTAGAATAGAAAAGTAAGAAGATAAAAAAGGAAAGTTGATCAGTGAGATCTTGCTATGACGTTGATATTTGTTTTAAGCTTCTCACTTATTAAAGCGGAAGATTGAAATATATATCTTTAGTTATTCTAAAATATGTTGGGTAAAGGTTCCCTGATGATCTACATTAGCGCAACCCCTCAATCGATCACTTTGAATTTTTTGAAGATTTTGGGAAAAACGAGTCACATAATTAAAATTAAAGAGGTTTAAAACGAATTCAGTTTTAATAATTGGTGATCCCGAATTCTACAAGCACATAAAGGGCTTAAAAACTAAACATTAGAAATGCCAGTAACATGATCTCAGGAATCCGCAGAATATTATGTTACAACAACTGCATCTGTTTCGCTTCGCATTCTTCGATTCTGGAAGGAAAATCCAATAATTCGGATTGCTCAGTTGGAAGTACAACTTGAAAACTTTGCCTAAACAAATGAATAAACGAAGTATTTTGTGGTCTTGCCGGAACTAGAGCCCGATGTACTTTCTCAAGTATAAAACTCCATATAATGGCTATTCGAAAATTGAACAAAGACTCATCGAGTACTTCTCCATTTCTGAGGAAACCCCTTTTAAAAAGCTTCTTAGTGGAATCTCAATTGTTAGTAAGAAACTAAGCTCGTTCCTACGTGAAATGCGGCGTAAGGGATTAGTTTTTGCGAACTATGTGGTTACAACTTACAACTCTTCTCGACCAAAATTTTAGTTCGTGGACATATTTAAACTGTAGGCGCTCCTGTTAAATTAATCCCAATATTATTATTATTTTATTATTATAGAATTTTACATTCTCAGCTTATGCTGGAATTGACGTACCGGGTCTGAGACCAAAGGTTACGCTCTGTGAGGATATAATTCATCTTTTATATCCGTTATCCTAAAGTTTCCCTCACGGTCGTTGTTGCTTTTATTAGAATTGCCTTTTGCATTTCGGTTAATATTTTTACATTAAGGTCTAATTTTTCGATTGCACACGTGGTTTCTTTGGGTATTGTTCCCATAGAGCTTATAACTATTGGTAGAATTTCTACCTTGACTAGACTGTGTATATTCTTTTGATGGCTATGGTGTCTTCGATATTAATATCATATGGTATGGCGAAGTCAATGATCTGGGCAATTTTTCTTTGTTTATTTATTACTATCATATCTGGTCTATTGGGTATATTTGTGTCTGGTGGGTTGTTGGTTAGTATTGATCTATCCCAGTAGATAATATATTGGTTATTTTCAATTATTGGCTTAGGTTGATATTTGTAGTACTGTGTTGTTGGCTCATTAATATTTAGTCTATTTATAATATTTATATATATTTTCTTTCCGTTATTGTCATGTCTTTGCTTGTAATGATTTGGAAGTAGGGTTGGACAGCTGTTAAGTAGGTGCTGTATGGTTTCAGGCGTATTACCGCACCTTCGGCAACTATCGTCTGTTACTGTACTGTCTCGAATTATGTACTTCCTGAAGTTCTTTGTTTGTATTACTCCATCCTGAATGACTATAATAAATCCTTCGGTTTCAGCAAAGACGTTACTATTTTTAAGCCAATTGTTAGTATTTACTACATCTACATAAGCCTGATTGATCAAGTTTGGGTACTTTCCGTGCAGCGGTTTTGATTTCCAGTCTTGAATGAGGTTATCTATTGTTATTTGAGTATTGTTGTCATTGTTTTTAAGATTTAATGGAGTTAGGTTGTCATCGGCATTCACGAGTCTTCTGTAGAGAGTGTCTTTATATTTAGTATTCCTCTTCCTCCAAATTTTCTTGGAATGTTTATCCGTTCTAGCGATGCTTTTGAGTGGTGATATTTAAACTTCGTTAAGGTAGTACGGACTTTCATATCGAGGTTATTCAAATCTGTATTTGACCAGGATATGATACCAAATGTATATGTAAGAAGAGGTATGGCGAAAGTGTTTATTGCTTTTACAAGGTTTCGACCATTTAATTTGCTTTTGCATATCACATTAACCCTTTTAATGAACTCCTTCTTGATGTCCTCTTTTTGTTTCCTGTGGTCTACTGTGATATGTTGTTTGATTCCCAGGTACTTATAGTGTTCGTCTCTTCTAAGTGGTGTTATACCTTCCAGGTCCTGAGTTAGGAAATTTTGGCTGGTTGTATATTTTCCCCTGGTCACATTTTGTATTTTACATTTGTCGATTCCAAATTTCATTTTGATATCTTTTGAAAACATTTCAACTATTCTCAATTTTATTTTGTGCTTGCATAAATTTTTAGATCATCCATATAGAAACAATGCGAAATTATATCGGTTGTCCATACTGGCTCTGTTGGAGGAGAGTTGATAAAGGGTTTATTGCAATACAGAATATTAAGGGGCTAAGTGAATCGCCCTGGTATATTCTACGCAGTATTTTTATTGGCTGCGACACAGCGGTGTTGTTTCCGTTTTTTATATGCAATTTAGTTTCCCAGAATCGCATTAGGTGATCAATACATCTTATCACAGTGACATCAACTTTATATATTTTTAGCACTTCTAGGAGCCATGAGTGTGGTACTGAATCGAATGCCTTCTGATAGTCTATAAATGCCGTATATAAGTTTTTCTTTCTTTTTATAGCTTGCTTGGTTGTTATGCTATCAATTATAAGTTGGTCTTTACACCCCTTTGTTCCAGGTCGGCATCCTTTCTGTTCCTCTGCAATAATGTTGATATTTTCACAGTACTCACTTATTGCAAGACCTATACATGCTGTAAATATTTTATACCCTGTGTTTAGACAAGTTATTGGTCTAAATTGCGATGGAGATGTTGGATTATCAACTTTTGGTTTCAAGTATGTTGTGCCTGTACACATTTCGTGTGATATATGATTAGGATTTGTTATTAAATCATTGAATATATTTATTATGTGACTATGTAGTGTTGTTAGATGCTTATAATAGTAATTGTGAATTTTATCGCTTCCTGGGTGCTTCCAGTTGTGGAGTTTTTGTATCACCATTTTGAAACGAGTTTGGGTTATGGTAGTTGTGGTCATTGGTGCATTATCGGTCACGTGTGTAACTATGGTATTCATCCATTCTGGTGTTTTGTTGTGTATCACTGGTTCGCTCCATATTTTTTTCCAAAAGTTTTCTAATTCGACAATTTCGATATTATGCATGTCTGTTGTTGCCTTATCATGGGATCCTGCTATTTTGTCATAAAACCGCTTTTCTTCCATTTGGAAGATTTTATTATGCTTTTTCCTATCGTAACTTTTTGTATAATTCCGCATTCTTTCTGAATATTTTAGTAGCTTCTGTTTAACTGTGTCTCGCAATTGTTCTATGGTGTAGTTTAATGGGTCGAATTGTGTGTGTATGAGGTGTCTACGTCTGATATTTTTGAGTTTAGCTTCTGTTCTCCTTCCAGTTGTATTAGTTTCGAATCCAGTGAGGAAGCCTAAATCTTTCCTGATGCTGTCTATCTTTGATTGCAATCGTCTTTGCCATCCTGGCTTGGAATGTGGATGCTTATGTCTGTGCTCGCTACTTCTGTTTGTTGGTTGCTGTTGTATACGATGGTTAGTTTCACTTCCACTCCCTGAAATTTCGCAGGTTTTGATGAACTTTGTTATCGTATATGCGCTGCAGTAGACAAGTCCTATTATGTGGCTATAGTTGGTATTTGACGTTATCTCTGATGGTAATATTTCGTTATTAAGAATGGATGTTATTTCGTGCAATCTTTTACATGGCTTCTGTTTCGGTAAGAAAGGCCTATTTTCTTTCGTTGAATACTGCTTTGAGTGTTCTTATGATGTTCTCATCTTGCTGGGTACTTATGTTTGTGAGATGGTGTGTGGGGTTGTTGTCTTTCTGATAATATAGTCTCTTGGTGTATTAGATCGGTGTTGGTGTCTTGATAAGTTGATATTAATTGTGTTGATTTTGTATGTTGGTTTTGTTCTGTTGTTTGTTGTGGTTGGTGATTATTATCTGGGGATTGAATATTACTAATGGCTGCTCGAATCTGATCACGTAGTATGGGCGGTATCAAATTGTTTCTAACTGTTGTGGCTCTTCTATCTGCAAGGTTTTGCTGTGTAAGGTGACTGAGTGGAGGGTTGCCATAAAGTAGGCTTTTAGTACGCACACGTCGTGGCAGCCCTGCCTGGGTGAGCTCATTGTGATTTTGAGTAGCACTTTCGGTAGGCGGAGTTCTTTTTGTATTTTGACTCCCTTGTTCTGACGACTCTATTTCGGGGTTTCCCTGACCGGGTCGTCGAGTATGTCCCGGCCGCTGGCCGCTCGCATTGTCCCCCGTTCCAGGACCAGCTCCAGTAGGGGCACCCTACTCGGGCAATCGCATTTCATTTATTTCACTCATTTTACTATTTTCACCATGGTAATGGGTTCCATATAACCCTTGGCAGGGCTCACGATCCCGCGGGGCACGTGAGAAGGTTGCAGTTGCTCAACATGAGTCTTCACTGACCAGGAAGCCGCCGAATGTGGAAACCGTCACGCCTGGATTTTTGACTAGAGTCCGCGAGGTCGTCACACACTCGTCATACCTATCGCTAGGTATGCCTTGCTTATTATTATTATTATTATTATTAATACTATTATTATTATTATTATTATTATAATTATTATTATTATAATTATTATTATTGTGGTTATTATTATTATTATTATTATTATTATTATTATTATTATTATTATTATTATTATTATTATTATTATTATTGTTATTATTATTATTATTATTATTATTATTGTTAATATTATATATATTTTTGGTACGGCAAAAGTTGTCTATTCAGTTGAAGTCTGCCATTTTTCAATGAAGTCAGTTTTGTATGTCTGGCAACGCTTTTGTATTATTCTAATTGGTAAAAAATATAAGATGGGGCAATAGGTTGAGTTCTTCAACAACAGTTTAATGATGGATGGCTTCCACTACGTTTTTCTAGTGTTTCAGCAAAAACCACTTGAAAATATATCAGCTAAAAAGTCGCTGAAGGCTTATATAAAGGTTGTGTACAACGTTTTAGTATTCCGTCATATATAACTAATACTCAAGGTCGTCAATTTGAGTCAAAATTTTTCAAAGAATTCACTATTATTCTTGTTTGTAAACGCATTAGAAAAATTGTTCAATCCTCCAATGGTATAATAGAGCGATGACATCGTTCTCTGAAAGTTTCGCTGATGTTTCGTAATATCAAGAATTGGTTAGAAATACTGCATAAGGCTTGGTTCCAGTATCAGGGATGATGTTAATGGTTAAACTGAGCTAGCATATGGTTAAAATATCGTTTAACCATAATGCCTTAATTCATAGGCATAAATTTCCATATGTATAGATCGCTTTGGGTGGATTAGTTTTCTTTGCTCGCATGATTCATTTTTGTGCTGCTAATGTGAGGTTGTAGTTGGTTGAGAAATTATGCCAACCAAAAACCATTCTCTTGCTTAATAACTAATGTATTATGAAAAAATTAATCCAATGGTAACAGGAGTTTAATATATGTAGGTTTAAATCGTTTTGGCAATATTACAGTTTTCATACTTATAAAATTTGATTCATAAGAAGTTTTGTCACATTAAACCAATCCAGATAATAATTGCAAGTTCTGCTCTTATGATGTTAATTATCTCTTGTGATACATGGATTAGATGAAATACCCACGCATCCCGGTGACACTCCCAGCACCAACAACACACCATCCCTTCCATAACGTCTGCTGATTCGCAGCAGCCCATAGAGGTCCCAACATAGTATGCCACAGCCACCACGTGGACTCTTTGAAGAAACCTGAACCAACATCTGGCCACAGAATCAGTTAGACAAAGGGGAAGAACGAAGTTAATTAGATGAACGCGCGCTAAACAGAGCTTCGTCAGCCAAAAGTTCACGTGTATGGCAACATCGTCGCTTCACCCCGAGCAAACATTATTTGGGACTCAACCAGATCCCGTGGCACCAGTGTAAGGAAACTGGTTACGCCTCGCAGGTCAAACTAATATAGGTTTGTAACCTACTATTAATTTTTTATTCTTTGTAATGGCGGGACTCAGGTATCCTTCCACCTGTATTTCTGTATTTACTGACACATAGGTAAAAGCCTACCACTTTTTATAGACTTATATGTACCCCCTTTGCTCTGGAAATTCAGAGATAAATCAGTAGCATACAAGTACTATGGGCTATCAGCAAAATCAACGTTAAAAAAGCCGATAGCCCCTTTCTCCGGAAAGCACTGAAGAATGCGTTACGACTGACCAAGTTGCCTATAATGCGCCCCATGGGGAAGGTTGATGGACAATAAGTGAGTCAGTTTTTATTTGAATATCGTGCGGTTAAAAGCGGAAACAATAAATAGATTTTATAGATGTACACGATGTAATACGCCATCTGATAAGGATATTTTTGCCATCTATATGGACGATATGAACTTGAATGGTATGAATATCTACATATTTGTATATATATATATATATATATATATATATATATATAGAAATAGATTTAAATAAAACGACAATGTGGCTATATGTACTTGGCAGCACTGCCAATTAACCTCTAGTTGTCAAAATGTTACAACCCTGGTCAACACAATATAGATAATATTAAAGTTAACGGAAATGGAATACTCCAGAATATACAATATTGGCTGAGCCAATAATAAGTGTAAACAACAACAACGAAAAAACCTAGCAACTTAAATGCTAAGAGATGTTATTCTTAATGATCTTGTATGCAAGTATTCGCTGCTAATAAAGCTAAACAGGTTCACAAGTATACACAACCATATACACATAGCAGAAGAAGAAACAAAACCACACAACACACAGAACACTCATCCATACAACCACTCATAGTTACCATAAGCAAAACACACAGAACACTCATACATACAACCACACATAGTTACCATAAGCAAAACAAACAAGTCAGCATTGTCATGTATACAAACACACGTATATACATAGCTCCATGTCAAGTAAAGTACAACCACCATGCCCAGAAGTTTCGCGAAGTTACCAGACGACGTCATTTTTGCTATATAAAGGCGCTGCCAGAGCTCAGAGAGGGAGTGTGATTTCAAATATAGACGTGTTAACATCGCTAAGTGTTGAGTAGTACAAATACTCGTGTAAATAAAGTAATAAATAAAGTGTTGCCGCATTATATTTCTAAAATTAATTTGTCCGTGTTTTAATTTGATGCAATAAAACGAATCCTTGGAGGATAAGTAAGACCTTTTACGACAAGGTCTAAAAACGTAACAATATATATATATATATATATATATATATATATATATATATATAGATTTTTGTGTATATATATATATATATATATATATATATACATTTATATATTTATATATATATATATATATATATATATATATATATCTGCATATATGTATATATATATATATATATATATATATATATATCGACATATATCTATATGTATATATATATATATATATATATATATATATATATACACATATACATATATATATATATATATATATATATATATTATAAATAAACTATTTGAAATACTGTCATTGTACTATTATAATATGAAATTTATCCGTGGGTGGTTAAGCAATGTCTATATGCCTTTCATTGTTATCCAAAGGAATTCTAATTGTATAAAGGTGTCGAAAAATAAAATAGAGTCATATGAATAAAAGTTGTTTGTTGGGTTTTGGTTTGTATAAGTCTCATAGCCTATTATAATGTGATTTTTTGAAATCATTTGTGAATTTTTATAGTTAATTTATTAACATAATTCGCAGATGGTTTATCCCTTTCCGGCGAAAGGAATTTCAAAGTTGATGGATTTTAATGAAACTTTCAGCGTGTGATAAGTAGAGCTTAAGAATCATAATAATGTATTTTTTGCGTCCGTACGATTTGCATGTCCTAAGAAACAGGACATACACAAATGTGTATCTTGGGATTATGCTTAGGCTAAAAATAACAATTTTCTTTCAATAGTAAAAAACGGAACAATTTATTTCATATTGTAAAAACAAACAAAATTATTGACAATATAAAAAAAAAACAAAAACAATTCATAGATTTTTTTATAAAATTAAATTACATAAGAAAACGCAGTCTCTTGTTCTGAAAAAGGTACAAGTAAAGCAGATGTAAATAATGTAATAACAAAGTAAAAAAAAATTTTTTTTCGTATATCAAAAATTTAAATTAAATTAAAAATTCACAAAACTAAAAATAGTAAAAAATATAAATAATAAATTCAGTAAAAATAATAAAAACAATTCCAATTCATTTTACATAACATCACAGTGTGGAACTTTTTAAAGCAATCCTTTTCGGAAGAAAGGCACAAATACACATCACATTTTTCGCACCGAGTTCGAGTGCGACTATTACATTGTTGGAAACGGCATGCACGGGCTGTCTTAAGTTTGTCGACTATGGGCCAATGACCACCTCCATCCAATCTTTTACTACTTCCCGGTAAAGGAGAACATCTGGTGTTAGTTCTTATTGGTTCTTCTTCCTCGTCTTCGATCAGCTGCGTAAATTTTCTCTTTGGCGTGCATAGCAAAGCTTCTGCAATTTCCAGTCTGAAATAAAGCTGATCCTTGACTGATTTACAAGGCATATTTTTGGGTTTGCAGTCAGCACGGTACTCCATCCAAGAATTTACAACAGCCAAATCCAGAAAGTGGAGTGCTACTTTTAAAGTCCACTTTTTGGATTTTAGTCATGTTCTGTTGCACTCCATCATTTGGTCGCAAATGTCCACTCCACCCATGTTTTGATTACACTGCATGACGATGGCAGGGCAAGTAATTTTTATTCGACTTCTTTGCTCTTTACTCCATCTTTCCACGGTACCAACTGGATCCTGTCCATATATTGTGGAAGCAAGTGTAACAGACTTGTTGTCCCTCCACTTGACAACAACAATTTTTTCGTCTGATCTTATTATTTGATCAGACTCTCCTTTTCCATTAGCCGGTCATCCCGCAGAGACAGTTTTCGCAAACGGTTGGTCTGAATAGTACCAGTTCCATAAATATTAATTTCAGTTAGTCGCTCCAATAGTGGTAAGGTGGTGAAATACCTATCAAAAAATACAGAAGAGTTCTCTGGCAAACTCCTCACTAAGCGCAAAATAACACTTGGTCCTAATCCAAGTGTCCGATCGCCTAGTGGTGTTTTGGAACCTTGATAGATTTCAAAATCTAAAACAATGCCTGAAAAATCGAGTAATATATTAAATGTATTAATAATTCATTATAGATAGTACCAGATGACGAAGTCATTACAAAATTTTTAAGTCCAACTGGCCGAGGCTTATTACGAACATATTGGCGAAGCCCACCAGGCAACCTTCCAAGAAATGGTATCATCTGTTCATCAATGGAAAAGGTACCGAAATTCCTGGGAATGGCAAGGCATCGAGATCTGACAGCATCAACTATGGGCTGAACCTTCCATAAATAATTTCAACGCGCTTCTTCTGAAATTTCAGCGGTATCAACAAAATGCAGGCATTTGCGCAAAAGATACAATCGATTTCTTGCCATCCTTTCAGACACAATATTTTTGCCAAATTTCTGCTCCCAGTACATTCGCAAACGAGGAAGTTTAACGCAACCAAAATACAAATGAGCACCATATAATTGTTTAATTTCGGATGTTTCAGCTTTTAGTTCAGTACCAAATGTTTTAAGATGGTACATATTTGTGTACTGTGCCGCCTGCTGAAAATGGTCATCAGTAAAATACCGTTCAAAGTATTTAATTGGCAGAAGAGGGTCTGTTGGCTGGTGGGAAGTATCATGTGATATATTATTTATAGGGTTGAACATTCCCCTTTTCCATAATAATGGTCTCGCTTGCTCAACTGCACTACTGGTCTCAGCATTATTTGCCACCGATTGCTCAACGGCACTATTGGTCTCAGCATTATGTGTGTCTTTTATTTCTGTATCCAAGCTGTCATCATCGTCAGAGTGTAGAGGCTGAACACGTATTTCATCCTCAAACTCATCCGATGAACTGTTCTCTTCAACATCCGACAAATCGCAAAGTAATTTAAAAACTTCTTCTACATCAGAATCGTTCTCCAAATTATACTTTTTTGCTGTAATGACGATAAGCCCATACTACACATATGTGTAGGCACATATTGTGCTAAGAAAAAGCAGTATAATTTTATGCCCATTTTTAAATATTTTCATGTAATTGAAATATTTGATGCCTTTTCTTCCAACAAATTACGAAATCTTCATGTATTCACGCATACTTAGCAAAAATAGCAGTTCGAAACATGATCACCTCGTTCGAGCTCATACACACAAATACTAAAACAAACTCCACAAAATCATATTTCAGAGCAAAAAAGAGATAACAAATAAAATTGAGAGACTTAATATTGTACGAAAAAACTACTCAATTTTAAATGAACGTCTCTTCAATATACGGTAAATTTACCTACACATTTGTGTAGGTGGGGCCGGAAAGGGTTATAAAAGTCTTTCAATAAGTTGAGAAGTTTGAAACTTTTCAAAACTGTGGTTGCAGTCTACTGACGAGTTGGTAAAAAGCGCCAATGAAAAGCATATAGACATTGCTTAACCACCCAACAAATAAATTTCATATTGTTACGTTTTTAGACCTTTTCGTAAAAACGGTTTTATTACTTATCCTTCAAGGATTCGTTTTATTGCATCAAATTAAATCACGGACAAATTAATTTTAGAAATATAATGCGGCAACACTTTACTTATTACTTTATTTACACGAGTATTTGTACTACTCCACACTTAGCGATGTTAACACGTCTATATTTGAAATCACACTAACTCACTGGGCTCTGGCAGCGCCTTTATATAGCAAAAATTACGTCGTCTGGTAACTTCGCGAAACTTCTGGGCATGGTGGTTGTACTTTACTTGACATGGAACTATAGACGTGTGTTTGTATATATGACAATGCTGACTTGTTTGTTTTGCTTATGATAACTATGTGTGGTTGTATGTATGAGTGTTCTGTGTGTTTTGCCTATGGTAACTATGAATGGTTGTATGAATGAGTGTTCTGTGTTTTCTCTATGGTAACTATGAATGGTTGTATGGATGAGTGTTCTTTGTGTTGTGTGGTTTTGTTTCTTCTTCTATGTGTATATGTGTATACTTGTGAATCTGTTTAGCTTTATTAGCAGCGAATACTTGCATACAAGATCATTAAGAATAACATCTCTTAGCATTTATGTTGCTAGGTTTTTCGTTGTTGTTGTTTACACTTATTAGTGGCAGAGCCTCGAATGATCTTGTATATTCTGGAGTATTCCATTTCCGTTAATTTGAATATTATCTATATTGTGTTGACCAGGGTTGTAACATTTTGACAACTAGAGATTAATTGGCAATGCTGCCAATTACATATATCCACACTGTCGTTTTATTTAAATCTATTTCTGATCTGTGTAACAATATTATAAATACATATATATATATATATATATATATATATATATATTTATATATATATATATATATATATATATATATATTTATTTATTTATTTATATACATATACATATATATACTTCGCTTGCAGATCAATATATTTTTAATTATATATAAAGAGAACTTTAAATTCTCATACCTACGGAAGAAATAAAAATACTATTTCTAGAGAAATTCATTGAAAACACATGATTATAATGAAATTCAAACTTGGGAACACAACGTTGCTATATAGTGATATGTATATATGATTATTTTGGATTCCAATTCGAAAGTATTTATTAAGCTGCTGTTGAAGAGAATATATATGAATATATTATGTTGCAAATTCCAGGACAAAATGGAGGTTAATTAATATCCTAGAAGTTAATAAATAATGACGGTATAATTACGTATTCCGATGAGAATAGGTTTCACATATATATATATATATATATATATATATATATATACATATACATTTATATATTCATATATATATATATATATATATATATATATATATATTTATACCTATATATATATATATATATATATATATATATATATATATCTATATATATAAATCTATATATATATATATATATAACGAGTGATTTTTTTGCTATTATCTTTTTGGCAACACTAGTTTTGACAGCTCGCGCACGTTTTGTATCTTGTGTCACTGTCAAACATCTTCAGTTTGGTCTATAATTTAATCATGAATCGTCTTACAAACGAACAACGCTTGCAAATTATTGAATTTTATTACCAAAATGCGTGCTCTGTTAAGAAAGTTCATCGCGCGCTTCTTCCATTTTATGGTCAGTTTAATCGACCTACTCTGAGGCTTCTATTCGGGCTATTGTAAAAAAATTTCGCACCAAATTTACATTGTTGGACATTACACCACCAACACGCTTACGTAGAGTGCGAACTGAAGAAAATATCGCAGCCGTATCGGCCAGTGTTGGTGATGACCGTGATTTATCGATTCGGCGCCGTTCGCAGCAATTGGGCCTCTGTTACTCCACTACGTGGAAAATTTTGCGGAAGGATTTGGGTGTGAAGCCTTATAAGATACAGCTGGTGCAAGAATTGAAGCCAAACGACCTACCACAACGCCAAATATTTGGTGAATGTGCTCTTGAAAAGTTAAATGAAGATCCACTTTTTTATCGAAGAATTGTGTTCAGCGACGAGGCTCATTTCTGGTTGAATGGATACGTGAACAAGCAAAACTGCCGTATTTGGAGTGAAGAGCAGCCAGAAGCATTGCAAGAGCTACCAATGCATCCACAAAAAACAACCGTTTGGTGCGGATTATGGGCTGGCGGCATCATTGGGCCGTATTTCTTCAAAGATGATGCGAATCACAACGTTACTGTGAATGGTGAGCGCTACCGTGCGATGATAACAAACTTTTTTTTGCCCAAAATGGAAGAGCTTGACTTGCATGACATGTGGTTTCAACAAGACGGTGCCACATGCCACACAGCACGCGAAACAATGGACCAATTGAGAGGCGAGTTCGGTGAACAGTTTATTTCACGCTTGGGACCAGTCAATTGGCCGCCCAGATCGTGCGATTTAACGCCTCTAGACTATTTTTTGTGGGGCTATGTTAAGGCTAATGTCTATAGCGACAAGCCCGCTTCGATTGACGCACTGGAAGCCAACATTGCCAACATTATTCGTGAGATACCGGCCGAAATGTTGGAAAGAGTATGCCAAAATTGGACTAAGCGGATGGACCATTTGAGGCGCAGCCGCGGCCAACATTTGCATGAAATAATCTTCAAACATTAAATTATATCGACCCAACTATCAATCCAAATAAATATTTCATGCATTTTTCTGAATTTTGTGTGTTTTCTTTTTTTTTAATTTCCGATAGTTCTTATAAAATCACCCATTATATATATATATATATATATATATATATATACATTTATATATATATATATATATATATATATATATATATATAAATTTATATATATATATATATATATATATATATATATAATTCTTGGATGCCACCTACCGCTGAGTAGCATATATAAAAAGTTAAAGTTAGGTAACATAAATGGTGTTAATAACGAATGTGTTACCAAAGAGTAGGCAACTAATAACCGATTGTTTGATGACAAAAGGTGAGAAAACAACACAAATAAAACAAAACAACACAAATAAAACTATAACATTAAATAAATATTTATAGAGAGTTGGAGTATATTTTCACAATGTTCTGTTTTATGTTTACCAATTTTTTTTGTTGCTGGTAAATGTTATTCCGCCGACTGATGTATTCGTGTATATAAGTACGTACATATGCATGTAGGTAATAGATGCCACTATTCATTTATAAATGATTATTTGAATGCGTTTAAGCATTATTTTTACTATTTATATTACGAATATATTTCATATATTATTTATATATTCATTACACTTCAAAACTTGTATATAACTTGGTTAATTTTTACTTCGTTTTCTCCGTTTGCTTGCTGTTAAATATATAATGCTTAACCACAAATATTATTTGCACACATTTTTTTCCTGCTGCTACTACTTCTTCTTGTTGTTTTGTTGAGATTAATTTCTCTTTCATCGTCCTTTAGTCTTTAGCAAATGATTACAACAATAAAATATTAACTCCGCCGGCGTTTGTTATTATTCTATTCAGTTTTGTGTAGAACTTTGTAATTTTACCACCAGCACACATCACTTCCTTTGCAATAACAGAGAGTAGAAATATTTTACCATCCATCTGAGGATGTGTAACACATGAATGTGTAGAATTGGTGGTGATAGTTTAAAGTTGCCATACACCCAAGCAAACATTAATTTATGTGTATGCGTATACCAGCTGTTGTAATGGCAAGTAACTATCCTGTAGGAAATATTAATATTGAAACACTTCTGACATTGTCATTAGTAGTACTGTCTGACTATGAATATTACATACCTCGTGCCTTCTATAAAGTGTTGACTTGCCTACACTTGAATCCAACTCCCTTATGGGTATTAACCCTTGAACACCAGCCACTATACAGATGCACTTTATAATATATCAAAATTTTATTATAGCTGGGCTGATTTAAAAGGATCATCAAATTGGTTGAATATGAGCAAGAAGCAATATTCATATCATATAGAATTTGGTATCAGTAATATCAATGCTATACAGCAAATACAAATTTACATAAACTGCAGATATCAAAAAAAACCCAATATATCGTCATTCAAATACAGGGATTTTGGTTCACGGTATTTGAAGAGTAAACATTTTTATGTAATTAAGTATAATTGACTCATTAAGATATATCTTCTTGGCGCTCAGAAGATACGTGGATATCAGTTACTTTTCATGAAAATTACAAAGTAAATTGGTAACTGGCGTGTTCATCTCTTTTTTTATGGAAACAAATTGATACTAGGAAACAGTGAATATAAAAACATCTGCTGAAAATTTCAATATTTTGCAACATTTTTTTATATACATACCTTGTAATGCTGTTGAAACTTTTTCTTTTGCCATTAACATAAGGACTAAGAAAAATATCCATAAAAAGAGCAGATAGGAATCTGTAATGTTTTATGAACCAGAATCCAGGATTAGAATCACTATAATACATTGGCAGCGGAATATATAAATAAAATCAGTCTAAATTTAGCACAAAAAATGGATGTCTGTTATTATCAGCCAATTCATAGCGTCGACTGGTTTCACTAATTCTCTCTAGCAAAAATACTCATATCAGGCGTTTTAGTCTTAACTATTACTAGTCATATGAGGGTGGTGTAGACTGAAGTAGTAGAACACAAAATTACGACGCCTTAGGTCCCGAGTTCAATTCCGCACTCAGTCATGAATATGGTGTAGAATATTTCTGATCGATTTAAATTTTTCTGGTCACTGGCGAAGTAAAAATAGCTATATATGCAATGCATTGCATATATAGGAGTCGTACCCTGAGTGCTGGTTTTGATCATACAAAAAAACAAATACCTAAAAAACTTTTACGACAGCACCGGTCCTACTACAACCACCAAGCCGTAAGCACTTGAAATATTATTTACGTACACTGCTAAAATGTAATCGTATATTCGTATTTCGTACTCACATACATTTCACATGCAAATAAAAAAAACCACCACTATTACTACCACCGTTTTGTGGTGTCCTGATTTCAAATGATTTCGTATTAATTCTTGAATTCTTTCATTTTATTAATCACCTTATTTATTCACAAGTTTATTATATTCATATACATGCATGCATATTATAATATATATATATATATATATATATATATATATATACATACACATATATATGTGTGTATATATATACACACATATATATATATATATATATATATATATATACATATATATATATATATATATATATATATATATATACATATATAGCATATATAGGTATATATATATATATATATATATATATATATATTCGTATATATATATATATATATATATATATATATACATATATAGCATATATAGGTATATATATATATATATATATATATATATATATATGCTCGTATATATATATATATATATATATATATATATATATATACATATATATATATATATATATATATATATATATATATATATACATATATATATATATATATATATATATATATATATATATGTATGTATTATGGTTGAATATTAATTTTAAGTTGTTAAGTCAAAAACTATAAAACTTTATTTGAAACATACATACATATTTGAAATGACTCAAATAAAATATTACTGTTCCTTGTTTATTTTTGTAAACTAACGTGCTAATTCACAAACGTTTATTAAAGTTAATGCTTTAAAGGTATTTTAGCCATACAAAATCCATACTTTAAAGCAACTTTAAATTTAATAAAGATTTGTAAATAACACCGTAAATATCTATCATTCTGTGCCACATTTGCTGTATCAATTTTGTAATTAATTCGTTGTGTAGTTGGTAGTTTTTTTGTTTCTAGCATTAACCTACGTTAATAATTATTTTCTGTACTCAAAATTTAAATGTTTTTAAAATCTGGACAATGAATAAAAATATTACATTGTAATAATAAGGGATTAAAAACAATAACGACGACAGAGTACAGACTACAACTTGTCAAATATATATGTATATGATATGCGTATATGAGAATTATTATTTTTACTACCACAGGCAACACGGCTACTGGTTTCCTGATGGAATTTTGTCAGCTAGCTCATAATATGGTTGATAATTACCTAACATTTGAGACTAGCTCATAAACTAACTAAAATCTGATGCAGTAGTGAGCCAGTTGTCGTTGCTCTTGTAACATAATATTCAAAACGCATCTATACACGAGCACAATTGTACTGGCACAATATAGCAGTTTGTTGGCATTTTCGGTGAGGGGAGTGGCTATTTTGTGGCATAATTTTTCATCCGGCTTCAATCCCGCACTAGCAGAACAAAACTAACCCATACGCACTTATGACAACAAAGAAAACACAGGTTCTGTGTTTTCTATTTTACAGAGCGTTTTTCAATCTTCAGTTGTCGTTCGGTGCGTCAACATAAATATGAAAACAAAAGGGGTTGATCGCGGCAACAAACAGTAGATCTAATAAAAGAAACTCATAAATGTTTTTGCAGTAATTTTTAGTAACTAGTAAAAGAAAAAATTTTTGGTTACAGATTATTTTTCTGAGATTACTTAAATAAAATTTAATGGTCGCATGAATAAGCAGAAACTTCTATTGGTTTTTGAATAGTATTTTTAATTATGTATGAGAAAATAATCTTATATGAATGTACCTTCAAAAATTCACTTTTCATGTTTCTGCAAATTGCACTACATACTTTTTGTTTGTTTGCTTATTTGTCTTAAAAAAACAATTATATATAAACTAAAAAACATTAGTTAACAATATAAATAATTTTTTACATATGTAATATATGCATTTTTAATATGATCCTAGTTGATTTCTACAACATTTGATTTAGGCTTCAGTTATATACATGAAAATTGTATATTTATAATGAAACACATCTTATCACTTATCCGCTAATTTTGTTTCAAAAGGCATGTGTACAACGAACGAAAAATAACACCAAATGAACAAAGAAATACTAACACATTCAAAGCTGTGTATACGTATACAATTATATACCAGAAGAATTCATCCCCTGTATTTTGAAAAGAACAAAAATTGTGCGGATTACAAAATGTGCTCGTGTATAGATGCATAAAGAAAACAACAAACATTTATAATTTTATGCATGTTAAATACCCAACAAGAGAAATTTAGCATTTTGGCACAAGAGAATAAAAATCCCTTTACGCTCAGAAACAAAACAATGAATGAAAAAAAACTACGGTTAAACTATGGAATAATCTGACGAAAGTTCTTTCTTTGGATCTACTTCTGCGATGTAACCTTGAGGAGCGCATGGCAAGGTGCCAGTTAAAAAGTTTAAAAGGATTTTTAATGCTTTATAAGGTAAGATAATTATCTGATTTAATGAGTTATTTTAAATTTTAATTAACTTTCCTTAATTAATTTCTTATCACTAACCAGCTGCAATTCATATTGATGGTGAAGACGACCCGGAAAAAGCACTATGAAATGCAATAAAACTAATTAAAAAGCGACATTATTAATTTTGTTAGTATTATAAAATAATGATATTCTTTTAAATAAAATGCAATAGATAAAATAAAAATTAATTTTTTATTAAATTAGAGGAATAGTTTAGCTAGCCATAGGTACTTTCATTTTATATGCGCATTTTATGACGCTCTCGAATTGAATCGATAATAAGCTAACTAAAAATGAGCTAGTTTGTGGGTAGTCTAAAACTGATGCAAAGTGAGTGCACTCATTCCTAGGACATTACGTGATCCAGCGTTAGTATAGAAAATGAGTCAGTCGCGAGTCACCACCAGCTCATTTATAATCAACCATAAGTTAGCTTATGGTTAGCTCAAATTCCGACAGGGTTGTTGTCCATGCTGTTTTTGTAGTTGTAGAAGTTTGGCTACAATTTCTATTTTGCTGAACGACAATGGGAAGATGCAATGCTGCCAGTGTAATATAAATAAATTCAATTATTGTAGACTTGAAAATATATTGTTTTATTATACAAAAAGAAACAACAAACTATATTTCCAAGCTAATGAATTGATTTCTTGTCATATATGTTATTGTTGACCTTAAAGATTTATTGGAATAACACTATTTAAAAGTATTAAGTATATGAAAGCGACTACCCTTGCGTTTGAAGATAATTCTACAACAAACAACAAGCCATGGTTATTGATTTGGTGGTGTCGTTTTAAAAATAATTAAGTAGTTGGCTACTTTCCTTATTGTGTTTAAAGCTTAAAGCTGTTCGTTGTGTTGATGTTGTACTTTTGTATTTATAATCACATCTAGGTTTTTTTTTTAGTTGTACCTACATATCGCCACATGGTATTTTGTATACTAAATTAGACCTTTCTAATTGATCTGTTTTGTCTTTTGTTTTCCTGAATAGTGTATTTGTATTCCCGAATAGTGTATTTTTTTTCTTGTGTATTAGTGAGTAACAGAAAAATAACAAATTGAGAGAATGTATTTATTTACAGCCAAATTATAATGTTAGTAAGAGATTGAAAAACAGAAAATTATATTGATATTAAGAAGCAAATATATTAATATATGTATATACATATTTTTCAATAAAATAATTCAACTTAATTTTTTAAATTTTAAATCAAAATACTCAATTATATTGAGCATAAATATTGTTTAACAAAAACAAAACTTATTTGTATAATTCATTATAAAAAATCAAAAAAATTTCTCGAAAAATAAAAGATTGCAATTGTGATTCTTATATAAACGATTCTAATCATATAATAATAAAAAATAAAAACAGCCACTACGCATGCGCATTCATCGCTTGTTCACTGAGGACTATATGAAAGAGCATTAACATTTCATTAAATGGCCGCACAACATTTTTGAGTGTGAACTTGAAAAAAACCAACAAAGCATTCGCTAAACATGTACACTTCTCAACGACTAAATGAAAAAGCATAAGAATATGTGTGAGTTCTCTTCAAACAATTGTTTCATGAGCTGGGCATCTCTGATTTAGGGCCATTATTACAACTTGGTGTTATCTTAACCCATTATATGCCACTGGTCGATTTTTCGACCAGTAACTTTTTGAGCGCATATCTCAAAAGTCTACTATAATTTTTTTAATCTGCTTTCATAAAAATATCATCTGAACTAATTTTTAAAATATCTGTAGTGAAATGATTTTCTAAAGTATTTGACAAAAATTTTGGTAAGAGGATTTTAAAAACCATATTTTTAGCACTTTTTTCCAATTAAAAATTATATCTAATAATTGAAATTTTTGTTTCTTATTTTTCATTATTTTAAGAGCCTAAATCCTGTACTATAAGAATCGACGAAAATCAATTTGCATATGACACATTTTCTCATTCTTAAATGCAAACAATCTTTCGTGGTCGAAAAATCGACCAGTGGCCGGAGGCCCTACCATAGAATTTAAAAATTGTTTTGAGTTTCAAAACTGTTATTTTCATAATAAATCTGGCAATAATTTCTTTGAAGTTTTTCTGTGTGTCGCCCTGTAGTTTTCTATTGCTAAGTAATATATCGCGTATTTTAGTCAGGGGAACCCCAGATTATTTTGTTTTACTTTAGTTATAGAAATATTTGTGTTAAAATGTCAGTAAGTGTACGAAGGTGAATGCAAAGAGTTGTGCTGAAAACTAATTTTACAATATTTTACAATGCCGATTTATAAGGCATTAAATGTGTCTGAAATAATTAATATTTTAAATGAGCTAGACTCAGATGACGAGGAAGACCAAGCTATAACGGCAGCCAAAGATGTAGATATCGTTTACATTCCACCAGCAACTATAGGATCTCTAACTGATGAAGAAGATTTGGATGACGATACAATTAATATAAATGACAACAATGATGACCTCATGAAAGAAATTGCTGGTAGTGCAGAATTACAATATTCTCTAGATGAAGGCAATATACAGAAATTGGGTGAAGTGTTTGAAAGTACAATTGAAGAGCCGTCAACATCCAACTCACGTAACAAAGGTATGAAAAGGGGAAGCATTACAAAAAAATCGAATTTTGCTATACCTATGTGGCGAAAGCCAAGAAACTTTAGCTACACGACAAAGCCAACCAATAATGAAGCTATTAAAATGGAAGAAATTTTTTTAGAAATTGGTGAGTAATTGGTCCGCTTTGTTTCTTTTGGATTCTTGTATTTACTCAGTCATTTATATATTTTTTATAGGCTCTAAATCTCCATTTGAAATTTTTTCTTTATATTTTGATAATTCCATAATACTGGATATCACAAATTTTTCAAATACATATGCAAATCAGAACAATGCTACAGCCAGTATTACACCTATTGAACTACGTAGGTTTATTGGAATTTTATACTTGTCGGGGTATCATACCTTACCACATATTGACCATTATTGGTCTACGAAACCCGACATGGGAGTTCCAATGGTAAAGCAAGCCATGAGCCGCAATCGGTTCAGAACAATTAAAAGGTATTTGCATCTATCAGATAATAGCCGCTTAGACAAAACAGATCGATTTGCCAAAGTTCGCCCACTAGTTGATGCTCTCAATAAAAATTTTATGCAGTTTGGAATTTTTAGCCATATTGTATCAATTGATGAGCAGATGATTCCGTATTTTGGGCGACACTCGTGCAAAATGTTCATTAAGGGTAAACCAATCCGTTTTGGATTTAAATCATGGTGCATGTGCTCCGAAAGTGGATATTTATTCTACAGTATTTTATATGGTGGTTCAGCCACGCCACACGATAAGGACATTGGTCTTGGGGCTCAAACTGTTTTGGACTTACTGGCAAACGTACCTGATCCCGATTGTCACATAGTTTTTTTTGACAATTTTTTTTCTTCTTATCATCTCATGTGTCTATTGAATGAACGCAAATTTTATGCTACGGGTACTATACGCGAAAATCGAACGGCGAAAGCTCCGTTAAAGAATCTAAAAAAAAGCAATCGCGGAGAATTTGACCAGTTGCTAGATAGTAAACAAGAAATATTGTTGGTGCGCTGGAATGACAATTCTGTTGTCAACGTAATTACCAATAACTCAACAGTCGAACCAATGGCTAATGCTAAACGTTATTGCCGTAAGCAAAAAAAAACTATTACTATTCCACAGCCAAAAGCAATTCAGGAGTATAATCATGGTATGGGTGGTGTCGACCTTCATGACAATGCCGTGGCCAATTATCGTATCTGTATAAAGGGAAAGAAATGGTGGTGGCCAATATGGACTAATGCGCTTGGTAACGCAATGGTCAACGCGTGGAAGATGCACTGCATGTTGGCAAAAATCCAAAAGACAAAACCCCTTTCACAAATTGATTTTCGTTCTGAAGTCACAACACAGCTTTTAAAATACGACAGTGAGCTAAACAGTCAAGATTTTGGTATAGTCCCCAACCAACCCCAAGTCAACGAAAAAGTACACTCAATTATAAGAAGCGTTGAAAATAAATATCGGCGCTGCAAATTGTGTAAGAAACATACCATTTTTACATGCAAAAAGTGCAATATATACTTACATACAAACTGTTTTTATGGCTACCATAACAATTTGTAATAAATTCATTTGAATAAAGCCTAAGGCAATATTTTTACCTTCAAAAATATCAAATAATTTTTTGTTTTTTTTTTACTGTTATCGGCCATTGGTCGATTTTTCGACCAGTCCATGTAAAGAAACCTATATATCGGGAGGGAAAATTGTGCTAAAAATATTCTTCATTGGGGTCATAATAACACCCTCCTGCAAGGGGTTCAAAAAATTCCGACGTTTTAGGGTAGCGGCCAATAATGGGTTAAAGCAGTGATGCCCAAAAAATTTTTTCTTGTGTATTAGTGAGTAAGAGAAAAACAACAAATTGAGAGAATTTCAGCAGTGATGCCCAAAAAATTTTTTCTTGTGGATTAGTGAATAAGAGAAAAATAACAAATTGAGAGAATGTATATATTTACAGCCATATTATAATGTTAATAAGAGATTGAAAAACAGAAAAATGATATTGATATTAAGAAGCAAACATATTACTATATGTATGTACATATTTTTAAATAATATAATTCAACTTAATTTTTTAAATTTTAAATCAAAATACTCAATTATATTGTACATAAATTTTGTTTAACAAAAACATAACAACTTATATGTATAATTCATTATAAAATATTAAAAAATTTTCTCCAAAAATAAAAGATTGCAATTGTACAACATTTTTTGAGTGTGAACCTGAAAAAAAGCAACAAAGCATTCGCTAAACTGTACACTTGCCAACGACTAAATGGAAGAGCTTAAGAATATGTGCGAGTCAAAACAATTGTTTCATGAGCTGGGCATCCCTGTCTTAAAGTGATATTTTATCGGTCAGATAAACACATTTTCATTATTACAACTTTCCTTTAATCTAAGTATGTGCGATTAAAGGCAAGTTCGACTTTGCGATAAGTTTTACCAGGAGGATTTATGTTTATATTACCATATTTTCTTATTTTTTAATATGGTAGCACCAAACATAGGTCTTCTTCATTTGAAAAGTCTTTTGCCCGTCTTCTCACAGCTCGCACGATTGGTTCCTTAGATGCTGATATTTTTTATTTTAAACACAAATAAAAGATGCCTATATTTTTAAAAGGTAAAAACAAGTGTGTCATTGCCACTACAATTTTTCGCGATCTAAATAACCTTTCAAAAGTAGTCGGTAATTGCTAGTGGTAATGCCACACAATAAGAAATGAACATATAATATTACCGGATGTTTACTACCACCAACTTTGCCGTCAAGTTGTAATAATGGCCCTTAATGTGTATATCATCTTATGAGCCATTACATATTTTTGATTATCATAAATTTTTGAATTTTCTAAGCATTAAGATAGAAGAGGTACATAAGTCAATGATTTATAAATCTTAGGTTAAATAATTGGTTATATTAATCAGAGGTGTCATAGAAACCAATATTATTGGAATTGGTTTTGAAACCGAAAAAAAATACTTTGGTGTCATGGAATCCAATATTATTGGTTTTATATTCGAATTAGAATTGATGTCGATTTAGCTGTCACAGAAACCAATGTTATCGGTTTTGTTATTGGAAAAATCCGAACAGCTATCTTTTTTTTAATGAATATATTAAAAAGCTGTATTTTATAAATTTTTTTTTTTAGTTGACTTCATTAAACTTTTAATAATATGAAATATATTTGTTGGGTGGTTAAGCAATGTCTATATGCATTTTATTGGCGCTTTATACCAAATCGTCGGTAGACCATAAACAATGTTTCAAACTTCTGAACTTATCAAAAACTTCCATAAAACGTTTGAGAATTTAAATGAAAACACACAAATGATTTTAAAAAATCACATTATATTAAGTGTAGTAGACTCTGAAACTTATACAAATCAAAACCTAAGAAACAACTATTATTCGATATGACACCTACATCATTGTACAATTAGAAGTCCTTTGGATAACAATGAAAGTATTTATAAAGCAAAACAGTTCGTTAACAGAGTGTTAACATCTTCAGGAAAACCAAAAAAAATTATAATATTTAATATATATATATATATATATATATATATATATATATATTTTATTGTTACGTTTTTAGACCTTTTCGTAAAAACGGTTTTATTACTTATTCCTCAAGGATTCGTTTTAATGCATCAAATTAAAACACGGACAAATTAATTTTAGAAATATAATGCGGCAACACTTTATTTATTACTGTATCAACACGAATATTTGTACTACTCAACACTTAGCGATGTTAACACGTCTATATTTGAAATCACACTCACTCTCGCTGAGCTCTGGCAGCGCCTTTATATAGCAAAAATGACGTCGTCTGGTAACTTCGCGAAACTTCTGGGCATGGTGGTTGTACTTTACTTGACATGGAGCTATATACGTGTGTTTGTACACATGACAATGCTGACTTGTTTGTTTTGCTTATGGTAACTATGAGTGGTTGTATGGATGAGTGTTCTGTGTGTTGTGTGGTTTTGTTTCTTCTTCTGCTATGTGTATATGGTTGTGTATACTTGTGAACCTGTTTAGCGTTATTAGCAGCGAATACTTGCATACAAGATCATTAAGAATAACATCTCTTAGAATTTATGTTGCTAGGTTTTTCGTTGTTGTTGTTTACAATTATTAGTGGCTCAGCCTCAAATAATCTTGTGTATTCTGGAGTATTCCATTTCCGATAATTTGAATATTATATATATTGTGTTGACCAGGGTTGTAACATTTTGACAACTAGAGATTAAATGGCAGTGCTGCCAAGTACATATAGCCACATTGTCGTTATATTTAAATCTAAATTCTAAGCTTTGTAACACTGCAGCCCACTTAAGCCTGTTCGACCTGAATAGGCATACAATCACCTCTTCCGTAGTGCGCCAATCGTTCGAGATGTACTATCTTCATTTTCGATCTTGGGCTATTATGCTTCTGTATCCGGTATACAACGTCATTCACTCTCTTAATCACTTTATACAAGCCATCCCAGTGAGTCTGTAATTTTGGGGACAATCCTTTCTTCCGTTGTGGGTTATAAAGTAGAACCAATTGTCCTTCCATAAATCCCTCCAAATTTGCTGCGCATTCATACCTAGCCTTCATCTTGTCACTGACCATCTTGATTCTATTACGCACGAACTCATGCAGTTCGTTTAAGCCCTCCTTCTCTTGGGACGTAATAGCTCCATCTTCTACAGTTGGCTTAACACCAAATTCCAAATCACCAGGTAGTTTTAATTCCGTCCCGAAGATAATTCTGGCTGGCGTTCTCGATGTTGAGTCGTTTACAGCTGACCTATATGCCATCAAAATTTTGGGGATGTGCTCGTCCCAATCCCTCTGATGGTTGCTTACTACTTTTCGTAGGTACTCTTCTAAGGTGCGATTGAACCTTTATACCATGCCATCAGACTGTGGATGCAACGGCGTCGTTCTGGTTTTCTATATCCCATATAACTCGCACATTTCCCTGAATTTGGCAGACTCGAAATTCCTTCCTTGGTCGGAATGTAATTCTATTGGGACACCATAGCGACATACCCAGTTGTTGACGAATGCATTTACAATTGTCTTTGCTTCCTGGTTAGGTATAGCATATACCTCTAGCCATTTACTGAAATAGTCCATTACCACAAGTACATAACGATTTCTGGCTTCAGTGACGGGAAAGGGACCTGCTACATCCATTGCGATCTGCTCGAATGGTCCTCCTGAGTTGTATTGTTGTAGCTGTCCCCGGCTTCTTCTTATTGGGCCTTTGGCTGCTATGCACTGTGGGCAGTTTGCTATCCAGTCAGCTACGACTTGTTGACATCCAACCCAATAAAAACGCTGCTTCAGTTTCTCAAGTGTTTTTGTTACTCCAAAATGACCGCCACTGGGTACATTATGAAACTCCCGTAAAACTTTACTTATCTTGGAGTATGCCACAACTATTAAATTTGAAGTTGTTTTGCCATCTACACTTTCCCATACGCGGTATAAACACCCTTTTATTACCGTGAGGCTGTTACACTGAGCCCAATAAGATTTGGCGAGTGGTCTTTCAGCCGAAATTTCATTCCGGGATGGTCGTCTGTCCTCTTCTTTGGCCGTTCTAATTTTCCTTAGTATGCCGTTGTCCCTCTGTCCCGCTGACCAGTCTTCATCAGGGCCGATGTGCATTAGCCGAACATTCACAACGCCTTCCTTTTGCTCGGATCTAACACAATGTTTACACTCTAAACAGCAGGGTCTTCTCGAAAGAGCATCCGCATTGTTATGCTTTGTGCCCCTCCTATGCTCAATGCTGAAGTCGTAGCTCTGCTGGCGCTCAATTCACCTTGCCAGTTGCCCTTCAGGATTCTTAAACTGCAATATCCATTTCAGTGCAGAATGATCGGTCCTCAATGTAAAGTGTTGACCATACAGGTACTTATGGTAGTGTTTAATGCATTCTAATACCGCCAGAAGCACACGTCGTGTCACACAGTAGTTCCTCTCAGGTTTTGAGAGTACACGGCTATAGTACCCTATGACCTTCTCAGTGCCATTAACTACTTGGGATAGCACACCCCCTATGCCATAACCGCTCGCATCAGTATCCAGCACAAATTATTCTCCACTATGGGATACGCTAGCATTGGTGACGTACATAATAATTCTTTGAATTTCTGGAATGCATTTTCCTGTGGCTCGCCCCAATGGTATGGTCTCGACTTCTTTGTCAGCTCATGTAGGCTTGCAGCTGCACTGGCAAAATTCGGCACAAAACGTCTGTAGTATGTGCAAAGGCCCAAAAAGCTGCGCAATTTATGAAGATTTTTAGGTTGATGCCAGTCCCTTACTGCTTTTATTTTATCTTCATCTGTTGAGATTCCGTCTGCTGTAACACGATGCCCCAAATACTTTACTTCTTTCTGGAACAATGCACATTTCTTCAAGCTGAGTTTCAATCCAGCTGATGATATCCGTTTAAGAACTTCTGCCATGTTTTTGAGGTGCTCATCAAAAGTTTTCCCCATCACGATTATGTCATCGAGATATACCAAGCATGTCTTCCAGTGAAGTCCTATCAGTACCTTTTCCATTAGGCGTTCAAATGTGGCCGAAGCATTGCAGAGACCAAATGGCATGATTTTGAACTGCCATAAACCGTTGGCGACACTGAAGGCAGTTTTCTCCTTGTCTTTCTCTGCGATCTCCACTTGCCAATATCCGCTTCGCAAGTCCAGCGTAGAGAACCAGCTAGCGTGTCCAAAGTGTCATCGATCCTGGGGAGCGAATAACTGTCCTTCTTGGTTATGTCACTGAGCTTCCTGTAGTCTACGCAGAACCTAGTACTACCATCTTTCTTTTTAACTAAGACTACTGGCGAAATCCAAGGACCAGAAGATGGCTCTATTACGCCATCACGCTCCATTTCACTTACAAGCTCTTTTACTTTATCTCGCTTTGCTAGGGGTACGCTTCTGGGTGGCTGTTTAATCGGCCTAGCTTCGCCTGTGTTAATTTCATGTTTAACCAATGCAGTTCTACCCTGGCTTTGGCGAAGATACTGACATGCCTTTTTAGTAACTGTTTGGCTTTATTTTTATATGTCGCTCATAGATCTGCTACCCATTTCTCTACGTATTCCTCAAATCGTTCACGTTCTTTTGCGGATAAATCAGTAGGCTCTATCTTCTTCTCGAAGTTTATTATTGCCTCTGCTGGAGTACACTGGCTAACATCGGAATTTTCTTTGATGACTTTTTCATGATCTGACAAGTTAAGCGCTGTTATAGGGACTATTCCTCCTTTACTAGTTTTCACTAGAGCTTTCGCTGTTATAAGCTCTTTCTTTAGATCTGCTGGTTCAACAACCCACAACCGATTGTCCTCACAATCTCCCTTCATCCGCGCCCATATGACTGTTTCAGACTGCGGCGGTATTGTCTGACTCTCAATAACAAATACTCTTGTTACTTGCGGTTTGCTGTCATATCCAACATCAAGGGGTATTTCCACATTACGCCAAATCATCAGCTGTTGTCCCATATATAGATTAATGCCATGGTTAATCATAAAATTGGCGCCAATAATAACCTCATCGACTATATCAGCAACAATAAACACATGTCTTACATTGATGTTGGCTATAGTCACCTTCACTTCAATCTTTCCATAGACAGTGGCAGCCTCTACAGTAGCTGTACGTAGCCGCATATTGCTTAACCGCTCGCATTTCCCCTTTACTATATCGGGCCTTATTTTTGACTGCGATGCCCCTGTGTCTATGGTAAGTACGTGCTTTTCCCCGATGATATGTCCGGACGCAGTGAGGTTGCTATTTTTCTGCTGCGTCACTGATATGGAGATTGTGGGGCCCTCGTTTGTGAGAGCTAGCTCTTGCCTCTTAGTGCTGGCTCGTTTTAGTTTAACGGGGATTCTTGTGATGTTTTTGGTTCATCCGTTTGTTGTTTCTTGGTGGCGAAACAGATCTACCTCTTTCCTTGAATGATGACCGATATTTTCGCAGTTAAAGCACTTAGGCTTTTCTTTGATAGCATTTTCTGCCAGCAGTTGTCGCATTGCCTCCTTAACGCTAGTAACTAGGTTGTTATCCTCCTCAGGCAAAACCTCCACATTCCTTACTTTACATATCTGTGGCTTGAAAACCATCCTTGCAGTCTCTTGATTCAGCGCAAATGAAACAGTTTCAGCGAAAGTGGATTTCTGCGTAGCGCACACTGCCAGTTTAACATCAGCGTCACGAATGCCGTTAACGAAAGCCTCAGTTTTAAAGTGGTTCAGGAACGGGTGACACTGGCCTGGATATGTGAGCTGCACTAAACGATCGATTTCCATTGCGAAATCTTGTAGAGACTCCTTAGGCTTCTGAACTCTACATCGCAATTCCGTTCTGTATAAATCGCGCTTGTGCGCACCACCATACTTGCGCTGTAATGCTGCCATTATTTCATTGTAGTTGTTTCTGCTTATTGGCACAGTCTCAATTACCTCTGTGGGTGTACCCTCTAAGGACAAGATCAACTCTATGGCCTTTTCTTTAGCATCCCATCCATTTCTGCTAGCTTATCATTAGATGCCTAATGATACGCTGCCGTCGAAGCATGGCGCTTTTATCCGCGCAGAAACCTCCGCAACTGCTGGTACTGGCCCGGTTATTTCGGCTACAAGCTTGTCCTGCATCTGCTAAGAGTTTTGTTTTATTTCACTTATTTCGGCTACAAGCTTGTCACTGGTGATCCTTGATGCCTCCTGCATCTGCCGGGAGTTTTGTTTTATTTCGATCATCATAGCAGCGAACATTGAATTTATGTCCTTGTTACCTGCAGTTGGCAATTCCAGCTTACTGAGCTCCTTTTTCAGCTGTTCAACTTTTAGCTCATCAAATTTATGATTATTTATTTTAATTTTTTTTAATGTCCTTTTTTTTTTTTTCTTAAATAGTCCTTTTAATTATTTTTGCAATCCCACTTCTGACACCAATTGTTACGTTTGTAGACTTTTTCGTAAAAACGGTTTTATTACTTATCCCTCAAGGACTCGTTTTATTGCATCAAATTAAAACACGGACAAATTAATTTTAGAAAAAGTAATGCGGCAACACTTTATTTAGTACTTTATTAACATGAGTATTTGTACTACTCAACACTTAGCGATGTTAACACGTCTATGTTTGAAATCACACTCACTCTCCTGATCTCTGGCAGCGCCTTTATATAGCAGATATGACGTCGTCTGGTAACTTCGCGAAACTTCGGGGCATGGTGATTGTACTTTACTTAACATGTACCTGTATACGTGTGTTTGTATACATGACAATGCTGACTTGTTTGTTTTGCTTATGGTAACTATGTGTGGTTGTATGGATGAGTGTTCTGTGTGTTTTGCCTATGGTAACTATGAGTGGCTGTATGGATGAGTGTTCTGTGTGTTTTGCCTATGGTAACTATGAGTGGTTGTATGGATGAGTGTTCTGTGTATTGTGTGGTTTTGTTTCTTCTACTGCTATGTGTATATGGTTGTGTATACTTGTCGAATACTTGTATACAAGATCATTAAGAATAACATCTCTTAGCATTTATGTTGCTAGGTTTTTCGTTGTTGTTGTTTACACTTATTATTGGCACAGCCTCGAATAATCTTGTATATTCTGGCGTATTTCATTTCCGTTAATTTGAATATTATCTATATTGTGTTGACCAGGGTTGTAACATTTTGACAACTAGAGATTAATTGGCAGTGCTGCCAATAACAATATGTATACATATATATATATATATATATATATATATATATATATATTAAATATATATATATATATATATATATATATATATATATATGTATATTTTTTTATTTATTTATACATGTATATATATGTATATATATATATATATATATATATATATATATATATATATATATTTCATTCCATTGATAGTATTAAGCTGGATTCACCCGTGGTTTCAGAACAAAATATTTGTTCCGAAAAAATTTTAGAAATTTTTTTATATGTGGTTTGACGTTTCACCTTCTTGAGAGAGAGAGAGAGAGAGAGATAAAGAGAGTAAATTTGCTTCGGAACATGAACTGGTTTAAGTTTAATTTTTGTTTGGAAACATTTCAACTGAGCTGCCAGATACTTTAATATATTAAGTAAAGTTGAACTAAGATTCCACATCATATTACATATACATATAATAAAGAACTTTTTTATATTGATAATTATAAGGAATTCATGATAAAATCAAGAGTATATATATTGGAATGAAATTAAAGGAATCGATGGCACTGAAGCTTATTGCAGATATCTAAATGTCAGGCAGGAACATGAGTAACAGCAGGTACGCGAATTAATTTTTAATTTGCTTGCATATATTTTAATTAAACTCAGTGGGTATTAAGACAAGCACTTGTGTTTTATTAAGATCTTTTTCTTTAAATTGTAATTTGTTTATTACACAATAAATACTATGAGTGTGAGGCCAAGAAAAGAATAAAATTGCGTTAATTTACTACTGTATTGCCCAATCGTAAAACTGACACACATAGTTTACAAAATTATTTCATACGATAGCGTTGATTTTCCAGAAAAAATGTGCGAAGTGAATGAATCGCTTCAGAACAAACACTAAAATAAACTAAAATTGTTTCGGAATAAGTATTTTGTTCTGAAACAATGGGTGAATCCCCCTCTACTTCCCAATATGTTTTAAATTTTGTTTTGTATTAATAAAATTAGTCCATTTATTTAACGAAATCTTTATTACAAACTTCTCATTGGATTAATTTCGAAATTCATAAAACATATAAAAAAATCCATTCAGTGTATAAAACTTAATAGCTCAATATATAACTATATAAGTCATTGTTCAAAGAAGTATTGTATTTTTGACGAGATTTCAATCGTATCTCGTGAAATAGTCTTGTAGAAATGCTTTGATTAAATGTTTGCTTCTTAAGTAGCTTCTATTTTGTTTTGACGTTGAAAACACTGTTTACCTTGAAGTAGATGTATATACATATATATATATATATATATATATATATATATATTTATATATATATATATATATATATATATACATATATATAGATATATCTGTACATGCATATATATATATATATATATATATATATAAATATATATATATATATATATATATATATATATATATATATTGATACAAAGATTAGAAATAGATTTAAATAAAACGACAATGTGGCTATATATACTTGGCAGCACATCCAATTAATCTATAGTTGTCAGAATATACAAGATCATTCAAGGCTGTGCCAATAAGAGTAAACCACAACAACAACAAACCTAGCAACATAAATGCTAAGAGATGTTATTCTTAATGATCTTGTATGCAAGTATTCGCTGCTAATAAAGCTAAACAGATTCACAAGTATACACAGCCATATACACGTAGAAGAAACAAAACCACACACTCATCCATACAACCACTCATAGTTACCATAGGCAAAACACAGAACACTCATACATTCAAACCACACATAGTTACCATAAGCAAACCAAACAAGTCAGCATTGTCATGTATACAAACACACACATGTCAAGTAAAATACAACCACCATACCCAGAACTTTCGCGAGGTTACCAGACGACGTCATTTTTGCTATATAAAGGCGCTGCCAGAGCTCAGCGAGTATCAGTGTGATTTCAAATATAGACGTGTTAACATCGCTAAGTGTTGAGTAGTACAAATAAAGTAATAAATAAAGTGTTGCCGCATTATATTTCTAAAATTAATTTGTCCGTGTTTTAATTTGATGCAATAAAACGAATCCTTGAAGGATAAGTAATAAAACCGTTTTTACGAAAAGGTCTAAAAACGTAACAATATATATATATATATATATATATATATATATATATATGTATGCATATGTGTATATTATTTATTGAATAATTAAGTATCAACAAATTTTATAATATTGGCGCAGGTGATTCGTTCGGCATTAGTAATTTACAAAATTAGCACCGAAGTTCTGTATAGGCGGCAGAGGAATTATAGAATGATTATTTTTAACAGATCTCTGAACGATTAGTAATGGAGCTGTTGTCTTAAATATGAATTGAATTAATATGTAAATTAATTCATGATGAACTAAAAATTTTCAATGCATTCGCTTTGTTAAAGAATAATTGATTTCATATTAGAAATAAGTGCTTAAAGAATTAAAAGAAAGTTATTGCAATAATTTTTTTATTCATATAAACTGGTCATATGCATTACGGCTTTCAATAAGCTCTATAACCAAAGACTTATTCCTACATTATTGTAAACACTTGTAAAGCTCATTAATAAGTAACATACATTTTTTATGAAAAAAATTTAAATGGAAAATACACAGAAGTACAAACATATATTCGTTATGTACATCTGTATCATAATAC